>JAHWFP010227514.1:0-40052 GCA_023313725.1 Lithobius niger
GGGAGGTTTCTTCTGTCATTTCGTTATGCCGAGGTTGTCGTAAACCCCCAATAAGGCCTACAGACCACTGAACGCAAGGCGTGCAATCCTGTTGTGGCTCCAGCTCAAGTCCGCGTAGCCATCTTTACGAGGTATGTACAGAGTAGGAAAGCCGGGGGGTGCGGCGGGTGGTAGAATTGTGAAAATGCTGTGGATTACCCATTTCGCACACCCCTTTCACTACATAGAAGTTTTTAGGATTTTCGCTCACTCTGGGACTTTACGTCGATTTGAACCGATGTATGAGCAAAATGGGTGTAATTTGGTGTGGAGAGGGAAAATGTGGGCCCCTCACCGCCCCCCCCCCCCTCACCGTAACCCGCAACCAAGGGACGTCATAATGCTAAACAAATTCTTCAAGAGTACGTGAACAAGTTCCGTCTATATGCGGGGCACGGCAGTCAGGGAACGCGCACACAGGGGAATGGGGGGGGGGAACGCACGCCCCTGCCCTCATGGCAAAGTGCCCCTTTTGTTTAAAAAAAATTAACGATATTTGCTATTTTAGAATGGTGGCGTAAAAGGGCCAAAAAATGAAAATTAAGGGGCAAAATCTGTTCAGAAAGGGTCCAAAGAAGGGCAGAAAAGAGTACAATCTAAGAAAATGGTACAAAGAGGAGCAAAAAAGGATAAAATGACCCCCCCCCCAAAAAAAAGGACCCCAGAAAAACCTAAGTTGCCCCAGCCCTGATCTTCTGAGGGCCTGTGCAGGTCCCTGACGGCAGTTGTGCACCTTAATATGCTTCTGCCAGGGCAACCCTGCTAGAAGAGCTAACATCGCTCCCTCAGACTCCCTAGCTGGCTTTGTTTAGCCCTTCTCCGAATATTTTTCCCGCCTGCGCCACTCTTCGTTATGGCTTATCTTAAAACCATTTATCACACGCGTTCGTAATGTATGCCAAACATTCTAACACAGAGAAACGTCATAAGTCGGATTATCACCCTAACGCGCTGTGTTCGTATTGTAGAGCAAGACAATCTCACCAAGCGCATGAACCCATACACAGGAAGTGAGGACTACTGCTCTGTAAGATATGTTTTATCTACGGCAAGGCACTTGAGCGCTCAAGAGCCGCCGAGGGTTTCAAGGATATCAGTTTCGGCACAGATTGGATCGAGAAAAGCGTCTAGTCAGGAAATTGGCCACTTGGCGCGTATCGATGAAGTTAAGAAGCCTCGAGGACAACATTACAACACATAGAACGATGACGTAGGTGAGAAAGAGAATTAGCAGCGATGATGGCGTTGAAATTGTGTTCACGTTGATAGGTTTGAGTTTAGGTTCTGTTACGAGTTCCCGAACACAGCCCCCTCCCCCTCACTAACCCTATCTCGCAAACGAGTGAGATTACATAAAGGAATGGGTGTGATCTGAGAGTAAATCCAGTTGTTTTCTAAATCGACGACAAATAAAAAAGGAATAAAATAATAAAAAGAAAACTAATTAGCACTGAAAAGGAATGCAAACAGTTTTTTAATAAAAATTATTAATTACAGAGAATAATCAAAAGACGAGACGACGAAAAATATCCGAAATTTTCCCAAACAATCTTCATAGTGAAATTCTCATTTTCTCCTTAACGGTAAAAACATAGAAAATTCAGGAAAAGTCCAGAAAGCATATTACAATATAAGAAGCATAAGTCAAACATAGAAATAATAGGGAATAAGGGCATGGGTTGTAAGAAATGATACGAAATAAGGGCATGGAGGCTAGATTTGAGAAACGCAGCAAAAAAAATTGGAAAACGGGATACACATAGGTAATTCCATAAGGAATAAGCCAAGTTTATTTACTGCCGATTGTTTGAAATTCATATCAAACTGAATTATTTCAAATAAATAAATAAATTTCTCCACCAAAGGTGGACGGAGATGGCAGGATGTTGAGCCTCTTACACCGTTCCGGGTGAGATTTAGGGCAGATCAGGGCAGTGGACGTCTGAGAAAACGTTGGAGGGGTTCCTTCCTAAGCAATCGACGAAAAGATGGGATAGAACTAGCATTTGCAGTTTCCCTATTAAGAGTATTCCAGACAGGAATCACTCGAAAAAAAAATGCATACGGTAACCAGTGTGGCATGCCAGAACAGCTAATTGCCAATCACGTCCCCTAGTTACATTTAAGCCAGGGGCAAAACCAAAAAACGGAACCACAACGTCGATGAGGTTATGCAAAATCCGATAAACCAAAACAAGATCGAATCTCAATCAAAATAATTTGTAACAAATACACGTCGGTTGACTCATTATGGAATTATCGAAACAAATGATTTTGTTTCGCTTCTCAAATTTAGTTCACCATGTCCTTATAAATGTCCTATTACTGTTTACGCATTTACAAGCTGCGCTGGCACACGCAGGCATACGGATGGCTACTTGCCTTGCGTGGCTCCCGGGTAGTAATAAATAGAAATAAATAGTTTGTTGCTAGAGCAACTGGTCTGGTAAGAATCACATCGGATCACTGACTGCCAGCCAAAAAATGACAATCAAATTTCCAAAATAAATGGGAACAATGAAACATGAAGATAAAAAAAAATACGTTGAGAAGCATGGCCAGGAAAAGTGTTGATGGAAAGGAAAGGTTTTCGGGTCTCGACTGCCTTGCCACCAAGGTTAGACCTGCCAGGGACTCAAAGGTCCCCGATGGCATCGCTAGGCGAGGGGAAAAAGGGGAAGATTGGGAGGTCAATTGTTATACACCAGTAAACTGGAGAAAAGATTGTTAAAAAATATTAAAAACTTTAAAAAAAAAAAAAAAAAGGAAGAAATATTTAGATTACTGAGCAGTACTTAGGTAGCTTTAAAAACGTTGTTCAAGTCGATTAAATTTAAAAATTGTTTGAAGCAGTCAACAGAGGAGGCCGTTACTGCATCTTCAGACAGTGAATTCCATACTGGCACCACCCGTAACGCAAAGAAATTTTTCCTACAAGTATATTGCATTAAGACTTTTGCATTTTTGGCCAATTCATTTAGAAAAGACTAAAAAACAGACCATAAAAATATAAACCAAAATATCATTTGCATCAGGACACCACGCACGCTGGTAGCCTTCAGTATTCAGTTTGCCATTCAAAAACCACTCCTCAACTTTAAAGCACGGTAGCTCTTTGTCCGTTCATCTGATAAAGAGAAGAGCGACCACCGCACTTGACGAATTACGCATGTATATTCCACGAATCAAACCGCAACCCGCAAAGTACCTAAACACACGACATCTTATTTAAAATAGATGGGACTTCCGGTTCCGAGCCGACGCATATATAAATTTATATGTTCATTTCCGCTTTCAGGGGAGAAAACCAGGGAATCATGCCGGATGAGATAAAGGGGAAGGGAGTAGTAGGGAACGGGGGAGGAAGGGGGGGGGGATACGAAGAAGAAGCTCTTTTGAGATCACCACAACAACGACAATAGCGCGTGCGCTTTGACTCGTGGGTGGCCCCGAGACGGTGATGTACAAGGTAGGGGGTTAAGGGCGGGGGTTTTAGGCTTCAGGTTTCTCACGATCGCAGCGTCTAACCTGAAACATAAATTCTACGCGACGCTTGATACAAGGAATTCCTCTACCATCTACCAAAGGCGGCCATGAGAGTTGCTGCACCACAAAACCAAGAATAGAGCTAGAAAACACTCTCAATTATATTGCCGGGATAGGGGAGGGGGCGAGGGGAAGAAGGGGGGGGGGGGGGAAAGAAACCAGGGGAGGGAATTTTTACGAGGCTTACAAGTGGAATTTAATGTTGGCGATAGGAAAAAGTAGGGGATTGGGGTTACGTGGGAGGGCAAACACGGAAACAACTTTGGTTGTGAATGCCAGTGGCGAAGGTAATTTTGACCGCTCCCGTGGACCGACGGGATTGTTTCGGTACAACTCTAAAGTGGCTTTAAAGGAAATTTAATGATTGGTGCAGCCGATAAAGTGGAAAGTACTAAGTCGACCTTAAAATCTAAAAACTTTACCCGCGGGAAAGCAGCCAACGTACCGTACACTCCCAGTAATTGGTAATTCCAAACTTTGGTTTATTTCTCAAAACCAAGATGAAATTTCAAGTTACTGTTTTGTATTAGAAATCTTAACTGGTTTTAGTTTGGGCCAGTCACATACAAAACTCTGGTTTTAGTTTGGGTTAGCTGTACACGGCTCTGGTTTTAGCGAGGGTCAGTTACGTAAAAACTCGGGCTTTAAGCTTAGGTCTTTCTTTTCAACTACAGCAATCATTGATCTTTGCTTTAACTTAATTTAACAGTCAAACCGCCCAAAGGGCGACAAGACAGGAAACCAAAAAAAGGTTGCTAGTGAATACCAATTATTGGAAAAATGGTTAACAAAATAATATAGGCTGCACGGCAATTTGCAGGCTGGGAAAAATGAAAATTTACTAAACAAATGCTTGTTTAGTATATGGCTACTCTGAATAGTTTTTAACTTTGGCATTTTTTTTTGTAGCCTCATAAAGGAAGAGCGGAAACGAGAAAATCCTGGAATAAAATATTTTAATGTACCATAAGTTTTTTTTTTTTTCTTATTTAATTTCGCTGAGCCTTAAGTCAGCCGAAGCATTTTAGGCTTATATACTGAACCGGCTCAATTTTGAACACTACCAGACATTTTTGAGAAGGAGAAATATCCAGTAAAGGGAGGAGCCAACCCGCGGATTTGAACCGGGAAACCCCCGCTCATTGTTGGGGGCCGAAAGATTTTCCAGAATTGGCATTGTCCAGAAGTGTAGCGTGGTCTACTACTCCCTTTTTCATCGTATTCCATTGGTTTTACATTTGACCTACAAAACATGAGGTAAAAACCCCGAGGCCATACAATAGGAGGGGTACTACGGAAGGGCACCAACAGGAGGGGAGGGGTACTACGTCGTGTACTAGGGGTCCCAAGTCCCAGCCTGACATCAGCCACCGCTGGCATTTTCAGAAAGAGAAGGACCCTGTGATGACTCATGCTCATGTCGATTGGGGCATGTGAAAGATCCTACACATTTCCGATTGAAATTACATTGAAAAATTGTCCCTCTTGCGTTCTGTCGCCAGGGCTACAGCTGGGGGTGCAAAGCTCCAAGTTTAATTTAGGAAATTTCGCATGGCTTACTGAATTTAAGTTACAGGGGTTAATTTGTCAAAGGGCAAGTTTTAACTGTCGTATTCTTCTTTTACCTTTTGTTTCAAGTCACGCAAACTAATTGTCCATGGACTGGCTCAATTTTAAACCCTATCGCACTCCAGGATCAGCAATTTACCGGTTAATAAAATAATAAAATAACCACAATTTTTTGTTTTGTTACTAAAAACCCTAATCGAAATCGAAACCATGGGTTGTTCTTTTTATAATACGAATAATAAAAAAAAAAACGAAACCGCCACAGTACTATGGTTTGATATTCCACAATTAGAATGCAGTTGATTATAAACAGGCGCAAGGGATGTGCATCCGCCCAAAAAAGTAGTCCCAGCTTAAAATATCATTACGATTTTATGAAGACAGAGATTCGTTAATGTCGATATTAAAATTACCACAGGGACATTTGGTAATTCCCTGTGGTAATCTTAATGTCGACATTTACGTGCATCTTCCTCGTAATGATATTTTAAGCTGGGATCACTTCTTTGAGCGGATGGATAGTCCTTCCACACGAGTATGCGGATGGCTATTCCTTACAGAAACACGTTACATCCCGTTCAACCCTCCACCACTGTCGCAACCCACTTTCCTCCTTAAATCCGAAAGAGAAAGAAAGAAAAACAAACGAAAAAGAAAGCCAGACCAACAAACAACACGAAACGGTGACACGATACCACAAAACGGAACGCATTTGTATATTCGTCCTTTTAAGAAAGAACGCCAAAACCGCAACAAGACGTCTCAACGACACCAGCGACATCTAACGACGTTATCGCCCGCTGACCACAAAAAATGACAGTTGTATCCACTTGGGTTACCAGTATTATGTCGTCGTCCACTTAGCATCATTCACATCTTACCTCACATATTTTTTTTCTCAACATTTTATATTTCCCTTTCCGTGCGTATTCCTCCCCCTCCCCCACACTTTTTTTTTTTTTTTGCTTTCGCGGACTGGCACGCTTTTATCTTCCGTGGCCCGTTGCGGCGATAATACGAGACGCTAGTCTTGGCATAAAGCCAGTACGTCACTCTCTCCACGCGTTCACCTCACCGGCAAACCCACCTCTATATATAACTCCCACATTTCTTCTCCAAAAACCACCCCTTCCCCCGCTTTGTATATCCCCCCCCCCCTACAACCCCGCCCACGCACTTCCGCCTCACGTACACCGAAACAGTCGTATCTTGCTGACTGTTGTTTTCTTAAAGGTGGAGGTTCGGTGTCGACGTATCTGCCTCCTCCCCTCCCTTACTCCCAATATCCCACGCAAAAACCGTAACGACTGTGACGTTTTAAACCAAAAACCAGCTTGGTCCAAACATGGTCAGTAAAATATCCGGCCCGCTCTACTATATTAAGGGGGTAGACAAAATGGCCTCCACGTCTAGTTCAGTTTCGTCGAGGACGGTTCTTCGAGGTAGCGTCTTTGTACGGAGAGACGCGACATCTATTGGCAGCTAGTGGCGCTTTTCGAAATAATAATTAAAATTTTACGTAGATTTCGGTGGCAAATTTTTATTATCTGTAAAAGTATTTTTAAATAGTTTTTTTTTAATATCACTCAGCCACAATTAAGCTATTTCACCGACACGTTCGTTGGCAATTTGTACGGAGGGTGTCGCCCTCGGTTGACAAAATACGACAACTAGACAAATCAGTCGCATCAGTGGTGCTTTTAGCGGCCATATTGCCAACCCAGTCTTGCAATGCTATTTTTCTTCCAAGATCCGACCAGTACTGTAGAGAACCCTGGTGCAAATCAGGGTAACTATGATTCCCGAGAGCAAGGCCCGCTGAGATAGTTGCTGCTGTGGAGCGCAGCTACTATCTCAGCGGGCCATGCCCGAGACACAAGGACGCGTTTACCCAACGAGACCTTCTCGCCCGCCGAACGCTATTTGCTAGTCAACCGTTGTTTATTTACGATTAGTTTCCCGTTTCTACTAAATGAATGCGGTAATAAGATAACAAATTAAATGTATTATAAATGACAACACGGATAAAGAACAAAGTGCAATAGCAATTTTAAACATTGCTACAACATTGTGGTCATTTCACGCAATTTCCAAAATGTGCCATTTTCGCTCAAAGAACAGCTTCTACTAGTAATCAGACACGACGGTAGAATAAATCGCTGCTCGCAGTGAGAGCTCAAAATCCAACATGGCGTCCATTTCGGAGTTGAAGAATCGAAGACAAACCATCGAATGCCGGCAATCAGAAGTCAGTACTGCAGTAATAATTGTTTTCTTTTTATCATAAACCGACGCTGTCATGTTGCACGCATCGTTACGTCGTGTCGCAAGGGAAGAAAAGATCTGCGTCCGTCTTGTTGCCATGGTTACTACGTATTATACAACTCGAAAGCCGCATTCTCCGGTAAAGGCGAGACACAGCCAGCAGATTGAGTATTATTAACCAAATAATAGCTAGTGAGCGAGAAAATTGTCCTTAACCTGCCCTAAGACCGCATTTATGTTACAATCTCGCTTCGCATTCTCGCGGCTGGATCTGTGACGATGGTATCGTAGTTGCCTAGGTAACAACGCTACCGAGAAGCTATCTACAGTATGAATTCGTTGGGTAACTGCGTACAGTCGTACAATCCGTGAAAATACGGTATATATAATTTTTCTGACGACTTTCTCACTTGCATCTGAGCTGTCAATATTGGACGTTTAAAATATCTCGCCAATATTTCAGATTATTAATAAATGTCAACTGCGAAAATGCAACAAGAGACATGCGTAACTAGCCTCAACAGCGCTTTAAGCAACGAAAGAGCGCTAGCCATAAGCACTTTGCGAAGCAGCAGAGGCACACCTTGCATTAGTTACTGCGCCCTGCTTAGCTGCCCCTTACAATACCGTGACCGCTTACCTGCCCTACTTCTCCGCTTCGAAGAAAGCTTTCCGCAGGCGGTGTTTGCGACAGAAGAATAAGGGCGCGTTTTATGCACCGACTCCCCTTTGAAAGCTCGAGGCTCGAAGCTAGAAATCATCTGATTTTCCAACATGGCGGCAGTTTTAGCTCTGCCAGCTCGAAACGAATGCAATGAAGCGACTGGGAAAATTATTTCGTCAGGAGGAATTCTTTATCTTATTGTCACGGATTATACGACTGCAAGCATTTACTCAAATAATGTCGGACACAACTAACCCAGGTTGAGTTGTCACCAAGGCAACAACACCTTTACCATCACGATTAAATTCTAGCTGCGAGAATACGACGGTGAGTCGGTGCATAAACGCTCCCTTATGCGTAGGACTATCAACACGGTGTCTGTTTTTATGAATTTTTTTCGGGGGGGGGGGAGAACGGCAAGTTAGGCAACAATCATCACAACAAACATTACATCAATTCAATTGTCGAGGTAGTAAACCATTGTAGCACGACGCCATAGCGTCAATGTCTAATATCTTGAAGCATAGTTGGGCACAATTTCAGGTACTTGGGTAAAAATAATAATGCGGTACAAAAGCTTAAATTGTGTTGAAATCAAGAGCAATGACCCACCTGACAAAAATTAACTCGTGTAGGAATGCCAGCTAAGCTGCTTTCAATGCAAAATCTGACCCTCAATAACGTCGCAAATGTGTAACTAGCTACTAGCTGGCTAGCTAATTCTAGTCCGTTCATCCCCATGTTAATTTCCATAGAGTGATTATTCATCGATACCGAGACAACGGGAAAGCTTCCAGCTATGAAATTGAACGAATGGCTGCAGTACGATACGCACTGCGTACCTTTTATGGTTTGGAGCATAGGGGTGTAACGGGGATGGCGTGGGATGGCGCGTAAGTACGAAAATATTGTTATAACCACTGTCAGTATTGTCGGCATCGTCTCTCATTGGACTGCCAAAGTTCGTACAATGACAACGTGTATGCTGACGTGCGTGTCTAGACACGCACTAGTGTAGAACGATAAATCTAAACAACTTTGCCAAAGAAATTGTATTCACGTTCAATTCATGAAAAATAAACAAAGAAAGAAAGAAAGAAACCCCAAAACTGGTAAAGAGGCCACCAAGTTGAGAGTGGTTTGGCCCTTCAAAGGAGTGATATCAACACACCAAAACTAACGAAATAAAACAAATTACAACAAAATTAAAACCAAACCAGAAACCTATAAAGAGCTAACTAAGTTGAGAATGGTTCGGCAAAAGGTAGTAGCAAAGTGTTGAAAACTAATTTCTTGTTGACGTGGCACTTTATTACACATCTGCACGGTAGTGGAGTTGAGGCTAATATATAATTTAAAGAAAAGGACTGATATCATATCGAAAACCAAAACTGGTAAAAGGAGCCGCCAAGTTCCGAATGGTTCGGCCCTTCAAAGGAGTGATATCAACACACCAAAACATTCGCTAACTTAATCGCACCGAATATTACTTTGGACGTTAAATGAAAACTTGAACTTTGCTACCGAAAGTAGCAATGTTCTAGTTTACATTTAACCTTCGAACTAATAAGCGGTGCGATTAACTTGGCGAATGGTTTGGTGTGTTGATATCACTTCTTTGAAGGGCCAAACCATTCGGAACTTGGCGGCCCCTTTTACCAGTTTGGGGTTTTGATATGATTTCATTCACTGAACTCATTCCAAACGTTTACTTCTTTCTAGAAGTAACACGAATGGGTTTTTCTTGTGCATTATTTTTTCTCTCCGTTTTAACCTGCTGATCTGTCTCGGAATTTTCGGAATGGGGAGGGGGGGGGGGGGCAAACAGGATCGCTAAGGGCCGGCTCTGTTTGCATGCGAGGTATTTACTTATATTGTAATTTGCAGTCCAAGCCTTAATAAAATTCTCAGTAGGCAATTCGTTTCCACCTTTATAGAACGATATCAACTCGTCTCTTGAGTTTTGTAAGAAAATTAAGGAAAACATTACAGGATTCTTCCAGGGCTCGAAGTATTTTTTCAGCATGTTTCCAGGTCTGGAATTCCATTTTTACTTTCTACGATTTTTCCAAGGGTTTCTGGGATCCGTGCGAATCCTGCTTGAATTATGAATTAGGAGCAAAGCTGATCAACAGAGTTTAATTAATCGATGTTATCGATACGGCTTGGGGGGTCGAAATTATTGACACGCGAAATCAAACGTGGCAAGGTTATATCGCACGACACCAATTAGTTAAAGGCACATAACTCCCTCCGGTATATTTTAACAGTTTCACTCGATACATTACCGGAAATAGTTTTATATAAACTGATTTACCTTTCATTTGCTGGTCTAAGGGTACGATGCAGATGTCAGTAGTGGCGCGTGAATGTTATTAGGCTTGTTTTAAACGGCTCGGTCCGAGCGGTATAACTCCTGCCACATCGCTGGCAAGCCGCGGCCCTGGAGGAAGGATAATTAATCCTTCGCTCAAGTTTGCGACTTGGTCGTACGATGTGTCACGTTGCAGCGGCCCCGAAATGAGTATGACTAGTGTCGTAAAGCAATGCGCGCTGCGGTCGTTTGAACTATATTTTAGCGTAGGTGACGCAGAGTAAAGCGCCCAGAACGGAGGGATTTATGTACCTTTAAGATATCGATCTGTATTTTGAATTATTGCTCTGTATCACTTTGGTGATGTAGAAAAACCGATTGTACGCAAACTACAAAAGTAAACACTGCCAAAGTCCCAACCAGACCTGCTCTCAGGGTAGTATGACATACCACCACCCTTTTCTTTTAGCACTCTTGGGAGCTGTTGGAATCTGGATACCCAAGAAGCAGAACTTTTTGCAACTGTCTGCAACTCCAATTGTCAGAAAAAAAATTGTCTGCAGCTAATCTGTTTTTATCATGTGGTTATCCACATGTCAATTGGTTTTTATTGAATAACTTTCCAGTGCTTTACCCTATTGATCTGGCTATTCCACCATAGGTAAGGCCTCGTCGAGACGATAAAAATGGTGTATTGGAATGTCAAAATCGGTCAAAAATTGACGAATCGGCAAAAATTTGTCCACGGCGACCTTCAACTGCTAGCGACGTATTGTCGCGCCTCGCGCAGATTCAGCTAATGGAGCTGGATACTCGGCGCCATGGCCTGAGCTTGGCAAGAACGAATCAACTGCCAACTCTATAGTACGCGCGGCGTATCTTGAGTCCTGCACTTATTTTGTGATCGGCTACGTCTTCCTGGAGGGGAACGCTTTCACCGACGGCCGCCATTGTTTTTGTAACTAGTTTGGATATCAACAAGGCACTCTGCGACTAAACACGTACAATCCATTATTTGTGTTCGTTCTGGGGCGAACTCAAGATGGGCCGCAGACACTATAGGGTTAGTATATGGTAGCTGTTAAAACTGAAACAGTTTGGAATTTAATTAGGCCCTTTTCCAGGCACTGAAAAGTATGAAATTTTGACAGATCATCACCATGAGGCTAGAAACGCTTGGAATTTATATCGTAATTTTCAAAAAATCAAATCAGGGAATTTTTTTAATGATAGTAATGATAGTGCGATATTCTCTTTGTAAATCGTTTTGAAAAGACTTTGTTCTTGTAAATTTAAATCCACACGCGGATTTAATCTCGCGGATTTAAATTCGCGGTAGCAATCTTCAAGTTTTCATTTAACGTCCAAAGTATTATTCTGTGCAATTAACTTGGATAATAGGATTAACCTTGGTGGTCTTTCCCTGGTTGTAATGATATCACTACTTTCAAAGGCTGCCCCTTTTTGGATACTTGACGGCTTCTCTTAGGGTTTAGGGTGGATATCACAACTTTCATAGGACTGTGAACGTACCAAAGGTCACACCATCTTATCTTCATTTTTGCCTTTTTTTTTTCTGGAGGAATTTTATGTCTTGAACAGACTTTGTCATTGTAAATTTAAATTTGCGTGTCTGTATTACGCCAGTTGGAACAGGTAGAGGGGGTTCAGCGGAAGGGAAAAAAAATTGGTCACATGATCCAAAATAGTGGCCAAAATAGCTTTTTCCCGGAACTTCATATCTCACAAACTATTGGTTCTAGACAAAAAGAATTTCCTACAAACGTTGTTCAGAAATAATAGTCCTACCGATTTCGTCTTATTCATTAATATCGCTGAAGGCACCGTTTTGGTCGAAATTGGCATTTTTCATCGTTAACTGGAAAAATCATGCCCGAAAATAGCTTTTTCCCTGAAACTCCTTCGTAAAATATTGGTTCCGGAAAAGAAATATTCCTAGAAAAAAATTAGACTGTTAGTACCCTATTTTAAAATTTAACAAAACTTTAGGTAATTTTTTTCAGAATTCTAAATGCATCTGCAGAAACCCAATTTTTTGTTGTGTCGTTTTTCTCCCAAAAATGCTTTAAAACTGCCACCTTAGTTGGAGAACCCCCCCCAATGCAATGCACTACACCGGTATGCTAACTCGGGACTTATGAGAAATCCATCACTTCCAAAAAAATGACGATTTTTGACAGAAAAATATGTCGCAACAGCAACAAGTTTTTCCACTGTTGCATTTAAGATGACTGACGCAAATTCAAGCATATAACTTTTTTTATCGCTTGATTTAGTAATTGATATCCGTGAGGAACAGGTGGTTAACCGGCAATAATTACTCGTCTTTGAGAAACGGGCAGTCCAATGTCGAGGGGGTGGGGAAATCTCAGGAGCGTGTAGGATTCTGGATACCCCAGAAGCAGAACTTTCTGCAACTATCTGCAACTCCAATTGTCAAAAAAAAATTGTCTGCAGCTAATCTGTTTTTATCATATGGTTATCCACATGTTTATTGGTTTTTATTGAATAACTTTCCAGTGCTTGACCCTATTGATCTGGCTATTCCACCACAGGTTAGGCCTCGTCGAAACGATAAAAATGGTGTATTGGAATGTCAAAATCGGTCAAAAATCCGCGAGATTAAATCAGCAAGTGGATTTAAATTTACAAGAACAAAGTCTTTTCAAAACGATTTACAAAGAGATATCATAAAATTCCCCGATTTAATTCCTTGAAAATTACGATGTAAATTACAGGTGTTTCTAGCCTCATGGCGATGATCAGTCAAAATTTCATACTTTTCAATGACTGGAAAAGGGCCTTTTTATTTGTAAATTTTATTTGTGAATTATAATGAATTTAAGAATTTTACGTAAGACTGCTGTAAATTCATGCACGGAAACTTCCGGTTAAGAAACTTCCTGCATAGGAAAGTCAGAGCTGAAGGAAAGACGTCCTTTACCCAGTTAACGAATTTTGTGTTTAAAGTAAAATTTCTAAAATGCGCTATTCGCTTGAGTCTCGTGGGTTTTTAGGTGTATTTCAAAGTGTCAGTAGCCTAGTTTTCGTACCGACGGGACAAAAGGTTGCCGGGTTAAGCTTAGCTTTCGAAATTTTTTTCCGTGTTGGTACCGTAAAAAATATCATCCGTCGCAAATTTGCCAGTTTACGCTGGTATTTCAATGGGGGTGTGCTGGTTGAATTTTTTCTATGTACCACACGCCATGGCTTTTTGTTGTGATGAGCATATCACGTGACTGGGCTAGTCCAATCAGACGGCCAAACAGCCGTTGTTCTCGTTCGTCATTGGCTAACTCATGGTCACGTCACGGCAAACAGCCATTGCGCATGGTATAGTTATATGAAAAGTCGCTCACTATGCAGCGAGTAGTGGAGCTATAACTTGCTGCATTAGGACTTGTGTATACCCCGTAAAATGTTAGATTGTCAAGTAAATGTGGGTTATCAAAAAAGAGGGAGTTCTCAGAATTAACCCACGGTGACGTGTTTGGGTTTTCAGATTAACGGTATACAGGTTGGTCCATAAAAAATCGCATACGGCAAAATGTTTCTAAGGGCTCGTTTACGCAACGAGACCGTCTCGCTCGCCGGAAGCTATTTGCTAGGTAACCGTTATTTATTTACGACTAATTTCCTGTTTCTATTAAATGAATGCGGTAATAGACAACAAATTAAATGTATTGTAAATAACAACACGAACAAGGAACAAAGTACAACAGTCATTTTAAACATTGCTACAACATTGTTGCCATTTCACGCTATTTCCAAAGTTTGCTATTCTCGCTGAAAAACAGCTTCTAGCAGTGATCAATCGACGGTAGAATAAATAGCTATTCGCAGCGAGAATTCAAAATCCAACATGGCGTCCATTTCGGGGTTGTCGAATCGAAGACAAAACATCGAATACCGGCATTCAGAAATCTGTCCGTCGTCTTGTACTGCAGTAAAAATTCTTTTCTAGTTGTCATAAATCGACGCTGTCGTGTTGCATGCTTCGTACGTCGTCTCGCGAGACACGAGGAAGAGATTTGCGTCCGCGTTGTTCCCATGGTTACTACGTGTAGACAACTCGAAAGCCGCATTCTCCGGCAATAGCCAGAAGCAGCCAGCAGATTTAGTATTTACCAAGTAAAAGCTAGTAAGCGAGAAAATTTTCCTTGCGTAAACGCGCCCTAAGTACAAACTTTTTTGTTAGCACCCTCCAGAACCGTAACGGGACTTTAAATACTGCCCCTTTACGGTTGTGGAGGGTGCTAACAAAAAAGTTTGGACTTGGTAAATTTTTGCCGTTGCGTTTTTTTTATAGACCACCCTGTACCACGACTACACTTTTAACATGGACGTGTTAGCGTGACGTCACCACGGTGCATTAAACGCTAGAAAAATCAGAGTGAGAATAAAATCCGCGTATGATAAAATGACGAAAACCTGATCAGTTGTTTCAGTTGCGATTGGTATACTAATGGATGATAATAATTCCGATTAGAGGAGCTTCAGTAACCTGAACGGAAACTATTACGACCTCCCGAACCTGAACTTTTATTGATCCACTCTGAATAAATGGCCATATTAAAATTCCCTCAACTGAACCTAAATGGGACGAGTTTGATTTACGAATGAAGTTTAGAGCAAATCCTCTTATAGGTTGGCTGGTTAAATTTGCATGTCACGGTATAAATGAAGGCACTAATGCTAAAAGGTATAGCCATGAAAAATTAAAAACAAAGTTACACTTTCGAACTCGAATGCATTTTTAATGCTGGTAGTTTTTCGTCCACGCCAGCGGTGCAACCAGGAATTTTTTTTGGGTGGGGCAAAAAAAGCTGGAATTCAAAAATAAGTCCCAAGTATTCAGCTGAGGCGTCTACTAGGGGGGGGGGGGGGGGGGGGTGCTTTAAATTCCCCACAGCCCTGTAGAACAGTGTTTTCAGCAATTTTCTTACCTTTGCATTGTTAAAAAGGTTAATTTTCAGAATGTTTCAGTTCTTTGTCTACTTATGCGTAATCACATGTATACAAGATCGTTAAATCGGTTAGATACAATCGGAAATTTCCGTACATCGGCGCAAGTTCCGGTCCACCTTCCGGTTCACTAAAGCAGTAATAAAAATAGTCACGTTACCGTGAAAGTAGTTGCTACGTTAAAAATTCGTTCACGCTCATGTAGTTGGTGTGTTGGTTGAATTTAGGTGTTAGGTTAACAAACAAACAGCAGTTAACAACGCTGATTCGTTGAGGTACAATCGGTGCAACTTCCGTACATCGATGCACCTGCCGGTCCACCTTCCGGTTCACTAGTACTAGCGCTGATAAACGGGTGTGGGCCTTTAAAGTCTTTGTAAGACCCCTTTTGGAATATGCGAGCCCAGTTTGGTCCCCCCACCTACTGGGTGATATTGATCGCCTTGAGGCTGTACAGCGAACCTTCACTAGAAGCCTGCCTGGCTTCAAGACTCGTCAGGCCAGTTCTCGCCTTCGTAAGGCCGGACTGGAACCATTAGAGTTGCGTAGGATTAGGGCAGACCTAATAATGACTTCTTAAGATTTTGCATGGATTACTGCCGATCGATCTACCCTTTTTCGATCAAGCTCCCTCTTCATCCACCAGAGGTCATTCCCTGAAGCTGCGTGTCGGGCTCACACATCTGGGCTGTCGGAAATCATTCTTCGCCGTGCGTGTAGTTCCAATTTGGAACTCACTACCCAAAGAGACGGTCTCTGCCGCGTCAATCTCAATCTTTAAGAAGAAGCTACTGAGCTGTGATCTCACTAAATTCCTTTAAAAGGACTTACTGACATACTCCTTTTAATCACCCTTCCATAATACGAATTCACTTCATCTCTTCTTTCCTTTTAACGCTGGGAACGGTGTCAGTGGCCTTCCCTTACGTAATTCCACTCCCACTTTTGATGAGAGTAAACATATTATTATTATTATTACTAAAGCAGTAATAAAAAGTCACGTTACGTGAAAGTAGTTGGTACGTTAAAAATTCGTTCAGGCTCATACGGTAGGTGTTAGGTTAACACTTTAACAGCAGTTAACATTTTAATAAAGAGATATAAGAGATGGTGAATGGGTTAGGTACATCAGTGCAACTTCCGTACATTGGTTGGTGCAACTTCCGGTCCACCAACAGAACCCAGAAAAGCAGTAATAAAAATAGTCACGTTACCGTGAAAGTAGTTACTACGTTAAAAAAATCGTTCAGGCTCATAAGGGTTGACGTGTTGGTTGAATTAAATGTTAGGTTAACATTTTAACAGCAGCTTCCGGTCCACCTTCCGGCCCACTAACAGAAGCCAGAAAAGCAGTAATAAAAATTGTCATGTTACCGTGAAATTAGTTACTACGTTAAAAATTCGTTCAGGCTCATACGGTTGGTGTGTTGGTCAAATTTAGATGTTAGGTTAAAACTTTAACAGTAGCTAACAGTCAAGTGTTCACGGTCACTTCCGGAAAGGCTCTCCTGGCCATGACAGAACACGGCATCTATTGCCGACATTAATAACCATAAACCACACTCAAGCAAACTCATACAGTCTGGAGGCAGAGCGGAACTTACTCATGGGTTTTCTTAGTTGTCTCTGATGTTCCGTTTTTTTAGGTGTATTTTGTTTTAGGCGTAGTTGCTACGTTACAAATTCGTTCAGGATCATACGGTTGTCGTCTTGGTTGAATTTCACTTCGCTAAATCGGTTAGGTTAACACTTTGGGTTAATAGTAGAGAGTTCACATTCACTTCCGACACGGTCCTCATTTCCCCAGCGCAATGGTCAACTGAGATTGAAGCTGCTTTCCTCACTCAACAGGGAAGCAGAAGGCGCCATCTATGATTCTTCTATGCAACCACCAATTATCCCAGCGCCATGGCCAACTGAGATTAAAATTCCGTTCCTCTCTCCGCAGCTTCAATCCCAGTTGGTCACGCGCCGTTACCGGGTACTACAAACAACAAAATGTCGTCTCCGTCGTCCACTAATGCCTCACGTATGTAAAAGAACTTTAGTTAACTAAAACGTACCGTTAAATCAACTGTACTGATTTTAATTCTTTCCTAATAGCTAATTTGCTTCGAACGCTTCGGACACAAATTTAAAGCCTACGCCAAAACAAAACAAAACGCCATTTAATGTTAAACCCGTTCAAACATGGTAAACGCGAACAGATGTTTTATGCACGAAATTAAGTTTGGTGGGTTGCAAAACAATTAAAATTTGCCATTCAAATACGGTAAATGGGAACAGGCAGTGACGGCGTCAGGACTGAATTGTTTGGGGGGGGGGGGGGCGACAGAGGGCACATCTGGAAACAGACTGGACCAAGGATTTTTTTTTCAAGGCAACCGCATTAGGCACTTTTATTCCGTTTAATCCAACCGGAATGTAACGTAAGTTTCAATGTAGTACAATTTATTTGTAAAATACGCCCCATAAACACGCAATATAAATTTGGCTACCCCTATAATGCCAAGTTACTAAAAAAAAAAATAAAAGCTCTGTTTATTCAGTTGATTTTCAAGTTAAGCTTGCAAGATTTTTTTTATTATTATATTTTCTGGTGGTGACATGAGTGTTGGGGTTTTGGAGGGGGGGGGGGGGCGGCAAGGGGTGAAATTTTTGGGGGGATTCCTGGCCCACCCCTGGCGCCGTCACTGGGAACAGGCCTTTTAAAACATTTCAGGCAGGATAGATATAACATGGAGAAACATCTGCGTGTTTATTTATTTATTTAGTGATTGCAGCACCCAAAAGGCTAAAAAGTAATATCAATATGTCACGTGCATGTAGTTGGAAAAATGCAATTATGAAATATAAATAATTTTCTCAATAATCTAGTTTGCCTAAAGACAGAGCCTACAGAGACATGTTGTCACCTTATCTCAATGCATACAGTGCAACTTTGTTGAACATTTCAATCACAAATGTGCTAATACCCTAAGAAAATATTGATCCCTAATTGTTTATTAACCTATGTCTGCAAAAAAAGGTAGGAAACATAATTCCGTCCAACATGACATACACATGAGCTAACATACCTAACCATTGCTGCAAACGGTGCATTCAACACCACCTGGCTTCAGCTAGTAGCGTATGAATTGCTTGTACTTGAGGTTTGACATCAATTGTAATGGCTCCAGCTCGTTTGGTCTTCTGCCTGGTGATCACAACAATTAGGTGTTCCATCCGCCACGAACCTCCCATCAACCCACACCCAAAGGTAATTTCGGTTATCTTAATTAGAAATATTTCCCTTTTTTGTTCCAATTCCCCCAACTTAAATTCAACTCGGACGATCCCTGTTGCCAGTGTTTCACTGCAACCCCGAAAAACAGCAAAATTAACCATTCCCAGCAAATAATAGCCTAAAATCTATCATCATCCTAACTGATCCCCAGTAAGCCTAACATTTGTGGCATTCCATTTAAGGCCCTAAGCTAAGGTAAGAGTCACCCCATAAATCAGGTGAGCTAGAGTTGATCGTCGCTCAAATTAATAATTAAAACATCACTAGAACTGAACCATGACTTTGCGCCTTATTCCATCAGTTACGTTTTAATTTGAAATTACCCCAACCTGTAGCATCGCCCCACGTTATATTGCCTGCTAGTCTCGTTAACAGTGGTGTTGGTGTTGAGGAGCCGTTGCACGAACCAGTAATCGCCACAATATAACATGAAAAACCGCAACCAAAAGCTTGTCCGGCCAGAGATAATTTCCGTTTACTAATGTTCTGGTCGAAATCAGGTTTTCTTGTTGCACTCTCATCTCGCAGTATGGCGGCAGCGTCGCTATGGCTGTCAGTAGCGTTTTAACATATTTGAATAATTCTTTTTTAAAATAAATACGCGTTTGCGCACGTTTTCGTTACGATTTTCCGAACTTTAACGACGAAAGGATTCTACAGGCAAATGAATTCAGTTGACATGTAAATAATTACCACAAAATCCAAGCTCAGTCGAGTATTCCACCTCGCTCGACTCACTCGCTTGGCCAACGAGTTGCGAAAGTGCAAACGTGAAGTAATTTCCTAAAGCTATGCCAACCGCGACGTCATATTATCTCCGAACACACTTTTGCCAAAATTCAGTAACAAGCGAACAAATTAGCCGCTATTTGCTCCGTGTCTTCTTAGTCGCCCATCTTAGGTGGCGTTGTCTCCATCGAAGGGGGGCCATTGCATGTTTGCCTTGCCGCTGCAAATTACGCGAAAATTAGATCAAAGGCTCGTTTTCTCCAGATGCAACCGCTTTTGGTTGCCAACTTCCTCGAGCAAACTACCTCCTAAATTTTCGGGCTCATCGCCATCTTCCATCAGCAATTGTTTGGACGATAAACAAAGATCCGCCCGCCTAGATACTGGGCTACTTCCGGCTCCTCGTGCCTTCCTACCTCCACCCGCCTGCTCACTTCGCGTCTCGCCTCTTCACGCCAACGTCTAACTGCTCCGCCCTTCTCCGAGCAAAGAAATAATTCATAACTCGACACCGACTTACTTGGCAACGAATCAAAAGTATCTCTTAAAGCTGAAGCAAAACGGGGGAAACGTACCAGTCTTTGCGCCATGTTGTAAGCCAGTCTCGGATTGCGACGTCGGGGAACCCGGGGATTCCCGATGAGGCCCTCACTGCTGAAGGCCCTTGTTTATATGTATAAAAAAAAAACATGGCTTTTGAATAATTAGAAACGATTTCGTATGAAAATTGAATTTCTAGTTGCAGGAAAAGATTTCAAATTCGCGCCGATTTCTTTAAAAATACGCTAGGGCCCACTCCCCTCCCCCCCCCCCCCTACTGCAGGAAGCCATTGTATAAAAAAATATTTTTCATCATTTTAAATGAATTCGTGTTGCATCACTAAGTTGTAGGAAGACATTTCAAATTAAAGCCAGTTTCTTTAAAAAACGTTAGCTTTCGGGGTACTCCCCCCCCCCCCCCTACCTTCAGGAGGCTACTTGTTTAAAAGTAATTGGAGGGGTAATTTTTAATGAATTCGTGTGAAAATAGTATCTAAGTTGCAGGTAATTCTTTCTAATTCACACCGATTTCTTAAAACCGCACCAGCTTCCTGGGCTCGTTCTACCCCTCCTCCTCCCCCCAGCACAAGTGGTACCGATAGGTCCCTGCAGTACATTCCCGGGGAGGGGGGGGGGGGGAACCCCGCTTAAAAAGACATACCATCCAAATAAAATATGCATCAATATCTCTGGATACTCAGCATGAAGTATATTCACAATTCTTAATTAACCACCCCCCCCCCCACCCCCGTCAGTCATTCCTTTGTTATAAATCTTTTCTAAGATGTGTCGAATGGTTTAAGTAAACTTAAACCTTGGAACTTAAACCTAAAAAAAAACCTTTTGAAAAAAGATTAGATCTGGGGGGGGGGGGGGCCGCAAATGTACTAGAAACAATGCATTCCAAACCTTCGCAAGCTGCATTCCGTCCGGTGCTTGGCCGACGTCAGCAACGCCAACATGGCGCCAGCCAACTTCCGGTTCTCGTCTCAGTGAGATCTAGGACGATATAATTATGGTAAACTGCGTATAAGATTGGTGAGAGGCCAATCCTACAACACATATATTCATTAACGAAATTACTGTAACCCCCCTATGACCATAATTTCAGATTAAAACAACAATTTTAAAAATAAAAGAAAGATGGCGGCACCTGTTGTACTCCATTCTCACCTCCACTCTCGCCTGAATGAGATTCGTGAGATACAGATCCCATAATTCATCATTTCTATCGTGATTGTGCGACGAAGGCAATACATATATGAGCAGGTTGCCACAAATGTGAAAACGCCGAGGAAAACGCTGTATATCTTAAAAACTATGCAAACATCAATTTATAAAATCGAACAGCTATTGGAAAATTAGTTCAAATTTTTGCTTGGGCTAGGAAAAATTTTGCAAATATCATCACAGTGTAACTGTAGCTGTGCGTGTTTTACCGTACTCGTCGGAATTGAGAGTTTCTCCAACATTTTGCACTCCGTGACAATCATTATGGCGGCTGCCATCCCATGATCTCAAAGCGGAAGTATCCCAAGTGGCTACACTTTAAATCATGAATCCGCGAAACGACGTATACCATATTAGGGATGGGTCGGTAACCGAAACCGAAACAGAATTTTCGGTTTTTACTGAAAACCGACACCGAAACCGATTCGGATTTTGTGTCGGTTTTTCGTACGGTGTTCGAAAATCAAAAAAATGATTTGTTGTTTTACATTTTTTTATTAATTATCATTTTCTACGTATAAATGACAGCAAAGCTCCTATAGTTATTAAAACGAAAATAGTAGAGGAAAATGGTGCCACAGCTATGACGCTGCTGAAAGTGAAAGCAGGAGTAAATTGAAGCTAGTAAGACAACTGTTGCAAGAAAAAAAAAATTAGGAAAATCTGGTTGGGATGGATGGTGGCAAAAATCGATACCGAAACCGAGGTTTTTTTGGGCGTGAAAACCGAAACCGGAACCGAAATCAAAAAAATGAAACCGACCCATCCCTATACCATATATCGTCCTAGATGAAATGCGCAGCGAGTGTTAAAACTTGGCTACTCCCACACGTCTGCTTTGATAAGCTCCTGGCACTTCGTTAAATTGTTTTACCTTTCTTCTCTTTCAGAATCCTCCCAGAAGCCTAGAGTAAAAACAGAGGCCAAAACTCCAAACGACCAAAAATTTCTCACCAACGAAATCTTTCCCGGGAAAGTACGTGGTGGGCCCACGATCCTCCTCCCCCTCATCCCGGAGGGGGGAGTGGGAAGATGCAACGGTTGCACGCGCATGCTTCCACGCTCTTTCCGTGTCTACGTTATCAGAATGTAAAATTTAGAAATACGGCTAGAGTTTGTGGGAGGGGATTATAAGAGACCCGGGTGAATTGAAACGCTGCCCTGAAAATATGAGGTTTTTGGGTTGTGCCGAGATGCGCAAACGTTAGCGCAGCCTAGCCAGCAAGCTGCCCTTTTCGTTATTTGGTTTCGCGGCAGAGAAAAAGTAATGCAGAAAAATGGCGCTAAGAATAGCAAAAAAGCAAGAAATATGCAATATACGTAGGCATACAATGACTAAATAAAAGCAAACTTTTTTTTGTTTGTTTTTTGGCGAAAAGGTGCTTGGTGCCATAAACGTTATACCGCCTTACTTTTTCTGCTAGAGATAATATTGCCATTGTCAGTCGTTGCTAGGCAACGCATTGTGGCAATATGAGGTGTGGTGGTGACATTTAAAGGTGGCAGACGCAATAAAGTTGAATTTTAAAGTGGATCACTCCATAAATTTATGGAAAATTATCAGGAATTAATTTCCCATTACGAATCGGTAAATGTTACGATCACGGGAATATTATCAGCATTGGAAAAAAACGAACACCTAACAATATTATTGCAAAAAAAAAAAGCACGCTATACTGTCCGCGGCCTATCTTGAGTTAGTCTCAGAACGACACAGATACTCAATTGTATGTTTTTGGTAGCAGAGTGCCGTGTTAATATCCAATATGTTACAAAAACAATGGCGGCTGTCGATTAATGCTGTCCCCTCCATGAAAAAGGAACCGCTCATAAAATACCTACAGGACTCAAGATAAACCGCGTACACAATAAACTATAATAGTATAGGCTACAACCAGAGAGAAATTTGTTTAAAATCAGCGAAACAAGAAATGATGTCAGGGATTGGCCTACCATGCGTGTTTCTTGACGCAGACTCCGGCGTCGCTTACAGTAAGTGTTAGCACAATGCCCTGCGTATTTTTCTTGTTTCACTAATTTTTAGGGATACGGATTTCATTATTTATTTATATATTTTTGATGGAGCAATACGCTGTTTACGTTTTAAGAGCTTTTTGTTGCATTAATAGCACCGATTTTTATATCGTGAACCTGTTACTTAATGTAGGAGCCTGATTGAGACAATCAATTAACTAACCCTTTCACTACTGAATTATTTCTGGTGATTTTTTTTAACTCTGGGTTGGTCGTAGCACTCGAACTGAGGGTGTTACAGCTCGCTAAGCTTGGGGTCCCCCAGGGCCCCCTCACAAAGCAAGCGGTGCGCGTGAGGACTCGGTTTACTCGAGGACACCAGTAGCGAAGAGGTTAAGAACGCACAACAAAGGAAACTAAAGTACCACACATTCAGCAGGGCGCAACAGGAATTGACCATAAGCTAAGTATTGAAACTTTTCCAGCTCAGCTCATCTAGCATACCAGTACCAAGGCAAGCCGCTGGCGGTTTTTGGTTATAAATTATTTTTCATTCTTTCTCCCGAATAACATTTTAGAACTTCGACTTTGACTGCAGCCACCCCCTCCCCCCCACCCCAAAAAAAAAATTGCAGACAATCCAATCAGTAGAACCAAGAATTCTTGATAGAACGAATAACACAAGATTGACTAAACAGGAATGACCGGGAATGAGTGTTTCTCACGAATTTCATTCAGGCGAGAACCAGGTGTCCGCCATGTTTCTTCTGTTTTTACAATTGTTGTTTTAATCTGAAATTACTTTTATCATGTTCTTCATAGGGCGTTATAATAATTCTGTAAATAAAATAAATAAATAAATATGCAAGAATGACCTCTCGCGAGTCTCACTCAGACGAAAACAGGAAGTTACCACCGCCATGTTGGAGTTGGGCTCGTTTACGCAACGACAAATTTCTCATTTACTAGCTTTCACTTGGTTAATACTACATCTGCAGGCTGCTTCTCGCCTTTACCGAAGAATGTGGATTTCAAGTTGTCTATACGTAGTAACCATGGCAACAACGCGGACGCAAATCTCCTCCTCGTGCCTAGCGACACGACTTACGAAGCGTGCAACATGACAGCGTCGATTTATGACAACAAGAAAACAATTTTTACTGCTGTACAAGACGACGGACAGATTTCTGAATGCCGGTATTCGATGATTTGTCTTCGATTCGAAAACCCCGAAATGGACGCCACGTTGGAATTTGAATTCTCGCTACTTGTAGCTTTTTATTCTGCCGTCGTTTGATCACTGCTATTGAAGCTGTTTTTTTCAGCGAGAATAGCAAATTTTGGAAATAGCGTGAAATGGCAACAATGTTGTACCAATGTGTAAAATGACTGTTGCACTTTGTTCTTTATCCGTGTTGTTATTTATAATACATTTAATTTGTTGCCTATTATCGCATTCATTTAACAGAAACGGGAAATTAATCGTAAATAAATAACGGTTGCCTAGCAAATAGCGTTCGGCGAGCGAGAAGGTCTTGTGGCATAAACGCGCCCTTACCGGCATTTTTTCTAGTACAGTTACAAACCCCCCCCCCTCCTCCCCCGCTGCCACGTCACCTATCCAGCCTCGCCATATTTCAAAGACATCACAATAACCAAACAAACGTGGCTTACTATACTGCGTTATTTCCAGTGCCCGATTTCCGCTATAGTATATTTCTAATTTAACATTCGTTTCTTCAGGTAAGGATGTGCTGTTGGAGTCGCTCATTCGTCAAATAACGAGTAATTAATGTTAGTGCTCTTCCCATACCTGAGCTATATCAAATCAGTCGTATAATGATATAAAATTGACCGCAAGACAAGCATAAACGTGCATTTTACCTTGGCAACACCAAATTCAGTAAGGTTGGACACAGGCTGGACAGAAAGCCGTTTACTTACCTAAAAAAGAAAAACAAAACAAAAAATACAGAAATTAATGCCAATCAACAAGATGGTCATTCCGGAACACAATACCAGAGAATGTACACAATTCAACGCATCGTTTCATTAAAAGGACGCAGCATTTTGTTATTTTCGTGTATTACATGCTTATATACAACGTTTGCAACATTTAGATAGGTTTGAGTCAGCGTAGGAAAACCCTTTCGCAGTAAGTAAAAATACGAAAAACAAATAAGTTTTAAACATATTTATACATTTGACCTAATGTTGCAAAACTGAGTCCCAAAGAAAAATCGTGGTGGAATTTTAAGTCACTGATATGTCGTAATATTTACTCTGCCACCACCGAGAAACCAAGCAATATCACCACAGTGCCAGCTCTCGTGTAGAGGATCTTGTAGTAAATCGGTTTAAGGATATACTACATGAGAGATGGCACTGCAGTAATTGAACAAGTGAGGGTATAAACTGCAGTTGTTTCCAGGGCACTGTAATAATTGAAGAAATAAACCGTAGCTATTTTCAGGGCACGGCAGTAGTTGAAGCAAGTGAAGGAATAAACCGTAACTGTTTCCAGGGCATTGTAGTAACTGATGCAAGTGAAGGAATAAACTGCAGCTGTTTCCAGGGCACTGCAGTAATTGAAGGAAGTGAAGGAATAAACCGTAGCTGTTTCCAGGGCACTACAGTAACTGACGCAAGTGAAGGAATAAACCGTAGCTGTTTCCAGGGCATTGCAGTAATTGAAGGAAGTAAGGAAAAAACAGCAGTTGTTTCCAGTGCACTGTAGTAAATGTAGCAAGTGAAGGAACAAGTTATAGCTGTTTACAGGGCACTGTAGTAATTGAAGCAAGTAAAGGAATAAACTGTAGCTGTTTCCAGGGCATCGTAGTAATTTAAGCAAGCGAGGAATTAAACCACGGCGATTTACAGAGTACTGCAGAAACTGAGGCAACTGAAGGAATAAACCACAGCTGCTTCCAGGGCACTGCAGTAACTGAACCAAGCGAAGAAATAAATCGTAGCTGTTTCCAAGGCACTGCCATAACTGAAGGAATAAACCACAGCTGTTTCCAGGGCACTGTAGTAATTGAAGCACGTGAAGTAATAAACCGCAGTTGTTTTCAGAGCATAGCAGTAACTGAAGCAAGCGAAGGAATAAACCGCAGTTATTTCCAGAGCATAGCACTAACTGAAGCAACCAAAGGAATAAACTGCAGTTGTTTCCAGGGCACTGTAGTAATTGAAGCAAGTAAAAGAATAAATCGTAGCTGTTTCCAAGGCACTGCATTAATTGAAGCAAGTGAAGGAATAAACCGCAGCTGTTTCCAGGGCACTGCAGTAATTGTAGCAAATGAAGGAATAATTCATAGCTGTTTCCAGAGCACTGTAGCAATTGAAGCAAGTGAATGAATAAACTGTATATGTTTCCAGGGCATCGTAGTAATTTAAGCAAGTGAAGGAATAAACCACAGCTGTTTCGAGGGCATTGTATTGATTGAAGCAAGTGAAGGAATGAACTGCAGCTGTTTCCAGGGTACTGTAGTAACTGAAGCAAGTGAAGGAATAAACCGCAGCTGTTTCCAGAGCATTGTAGTGATTGAAGCAAGTGAAGATCTTCTTCCAGGGCACCACAGTAATTGAAGGAAGTGAAGGAATAAACTGCCGTTGTTTCCAAGGTATTGTAGTAACTAAAGCAAGTGACGGAATAAACCACAGCTGTTTCCAGGGCACTGTAGTAACTAATGCAAGTGAAGGAATAACCCGCAACAGTTTCCAGCGCACTGTAGTAAGTGACGGAATAAATTTCCCGAGTACTGTAGTAATTGAAACAAATGAAGGAATAAAGTGCAGTACTGTAGAAATAGAAGGAAGTGACGGAGTAACCAACAGCAGCTGTTTCGAGGAGATAGCAATAATTGAAGCAAGTGAAGGAATAAAACACAGATGTTTCGAGGGCTCTGTAGTAATTGACGCAAGTGAAGGAAAACGCATATATTTCTAGACACTGTATTAATTGAAGCATATGAAGGAATAAATCACAGTATTACCAGGATACTGTAGTAACTGAAGCAGTGGAGGAAGAAACCACTTTGTTAGCATGGGACTGCAGTAATAGACACAAGTTAAGGAATAAACCGAAGATATTTCCAGTGCACTGCAGTAATTACAGCAAGTGAAGGAATAAACTGCAGTATTTCCATGGGATTATAGTTGAAACAAGTGACGGAATAAATCGCAGTGCTTCAATGCGATTGTAATTGAAACAAGTGAAGGAATAAACTGCTAATGGTTCCAGGGCAATACAGTAATTGAAGCGAGTGAATGAATGAACTGTAGCTGTTTCTAGGGCACTGTAGTAATTGATGCAAGTGACGGAATAAACAGCTCATTGTTCCAGGGCACTGCAGTAACTGCAGCAAGAGAAGGAATAAACCAACCATGTCTCCTGGGCCGACCAGAGGATAAGGAAAGGGTCGCTTCTGTCCCTAGGCCTGTGCTTCAAGGGCACCAGTGCAGGCTAAAAGATAAAACTGCAGTAAGGGTGTTCAGTTGCTCACAAGCCCTGGCTTACGAGTGGCCTTGTTAGTAGGGCCAACCGCAGGGCACTACTAACTTTACATGAATGAATGTAGACACGAATTACAAAGCTACGAAAGGCCACAAAAAAACATAAAAGGAAAAAAAAATTATAAATGAAGCTTCTCAGATTCCCCTTGGGCCTAAGCGTACCTGTCCAACTGAAAGGTTTGAGGCCTTATCAGACCTCTAGGCGGCTCTGGATGTTCCCAACAATGCACGTGAGCTAGCTGTCATGCACGGTGGTGGCTCGGGTGGAAGCCATCATGTGCGTTGGAAGCTTTCAGGTCAAAAGTCTTCAACGTCGACAACAACTAAGGAGTTAGCAGCGTAAGTAGGGATAGACAGATATTAAAATCGGTATCGGATTTACAGATATTATCAGCTATTTTTTGTGTATAGGTATCGGATCTGTATTGGTATTTATTTGCCGATATTTTAGCCCGTGAAGTCATCTGCACAGTCGCTTAGTGAATTCAACGCACGCGCATTGTCAGATTCAAAGTGACTTCTTGCGATTAGGCCTATCTGCAGTGTCGTATCGTCAAAAGTACACCTCCGGATCTGACACCACTGATAAAAAAACCGTTTTCTTGCATACAATTTAAGAATGATGAATATGAGTTTGACTTTCTGCCCCACCGACTTTTTTTTTTTAATCTCGTATAAGTGTATCGGTGGTATCTGTATCGGTATTGGATCAGACTGGGGCGAAAAAATCGGTATCGAATTGGATCGGTATTTTTCTGTAGTGGTCGATCCCTAAGCGTAAGCTAGATATTGACCAATTTCTTAGCCAAGCATCTTGTAACGAAGTGTTACAAGTTCTTGAATAATAATTAAGCAAGCCAAAAAGTGCATAAATTAAAACAGTACCCGTCGTTTCGAGCAGACCATAACTCATTTTCAAGGAATAGGAAGCAAGAAAAAAAATCTTTTAAAATTGCATCAAGTAAGTGCAAGGAAAGTCAAAAAGTCATATAAAGCTACACAAGTCAATAAATTTTTTTTAAGAAGGTGCAGTAGTGAATTTTATATTTTACTTGACTTGTGCAGTTTTAATCCGCATTTTTGACATTCTTTGCAACTTGATGCAATTTTTGAAGTGTTTTTTCTTGCGTCCTGTTCCTTGAAAATGAGCTAAGGCCGGCTCAAAACGTTGGATTTAGCGTTTTAAAGTGGCACTATCACCGATTGAAATCCTGCAAGATCTAGCAACATCTACAGCGAAGGAATGCACAACGCCATTTCTTTTAACGACACAAACAAGCCACGAGCCTCCTTATTATTATTGAGTGGAAATTTGGTACGTCGTCGTGCACCTGGAAGCAAGCTGCAAAGGTTAACAGTATCACTGCCGCTAGATGGCGCCATGGAATTTTCGTACGATTTTCAATCGGTGATAGGGTCACTTTAATTTGTACACTTTTCTGCTTGTGAAATTATTATACTTTGTTCTAGTGCTTGGTGTTTAACTAATTACGTGTTTCTGAGCCACGTAATTTTCCAAGAAGGTGGAATGGACCCGTGGAAAATTCAGAAAGGTTCGGGAGAAAAGAGAAAAAAAAACTGCTCTTTGTAGTTTGGTTTTAAGTTTAATATGCAAACACCGAATTTAACACCCATAAAACGGATGACTTCCATTTACGACACAAATATTAAGCCTGAAATAACAAAAGTCGAACGTGACTTTCGAAAGCATCGGAATGTATAAATTGAGATAATAATAACAATTGAAGCGTTTTCACGGTTGGACGTGCCTCGTTTCTATTCTTTGTCTTTTTTTTTTATTCTCCGTTTCCTGTTTCTTTTTTTTTTCCGTTTGGGTTTTCGCCGTCGTTGCGTCTGGTTTTATCACGTTCGCGCGTGCGCACAACTCGAGTTTCTCTCCAGCTCGGTTCTCGTTTTCAATTCGCCCGTTGCAGGGGTCATTTTGACTTGGTCCCGATATTATTGTTCTATTGTTATGGCAAACGCGCGTTTGGTGTGAGAATGAAAATCAAATCTTACTCGGATCATAGGGGGGGGCGGGCGGGGCTGTTCCCATATTGTCATCTCCTCCCCCGTCCTCCCTTGTTTCTTCCTTTTCTTTTTTTTTTCTTCTTCCTAAGA
Organism: Lithobius niger; assembly: GCA_023313725.1. NCBI lineage: Eukaryota > Metazoa > Arthropoda > Chilopoda > Lithobiomorpha > Lithobiidae > Lithobius > Lithobius niger. The sequence continues at coordinate 29,782 of JAHWFP010227514.1, forward strand.
ACACCTTTCCTGCTGACGTCATCATTTCAATCCTCTGGCAAATTTCCAGGTTTTGATATCAGTAGTTTATGCTACGTGGTCCGTATACGAAAAAAAATCCAGTCAGCAATAGTTAGCACCGGTTTAAACCAGAAGACGTCGCCTTTACAGCCTGCATAAATGTGCGAAAATGGTGTTGGATGTTGCTAACTAGGTTTTCCCCTTTCTCCCCCCTTTCCTCAACCCTATCCCATCAGCATCCCTGCGAATCGCATATAAAATTTGTTGTCTTTGATATGGTTTCCTTGTTTTTTTTTTCCTCCCCATTTTTCAACAAACTCAACGACTATATTGATCTGTGAAAAAGGGGTACGTATCTTTTTATGGGAGGCTTTCGTGGGTAATTTCCAACAGAAGGGGGTAGCGAAAGGGTCATCCCAGGTCGCAGTCTTCAAAACGTCGTAAAAAATATATTTCTTCCATTCCCCCTACCCCCACCATCCCTTTAAAGGGTGGAGGGAAGGAGAAACGCCTTTTTTGAGAGATGTTACATGGGGCTTTCAGAAAGTAAAGCGTCCGCGTGAATCACAGCAAAAGTCCCGCAGAACGGTTTTCATGTTTATATTTTTTACGATCTTGTTTCATGTGTTTACCATTTGTGCGCTTTATGGCTGTTACCCCCACATGCTAGCGCAGTTCACACAAATCAGAGCGGTTAGACATAAACTTACAGATGTTACCATTACACAGTTACTAAAAACACCAGTTGCGCTTCCGTCTTACTGATACGTCCATAGTAAGTCGACCGTCAGGGCATTTAAAAAGCCGTTGTAACAAAGAAAAATCCCAAGATAAGCTCATTCCTTAGGTTACAGAAAATCCTAAGATAAGGTTATTCGTTACTAATTCGCAAGATAAGGTTATTCGTTACTAATTCGCAAGATAAGGTTATTCGTTACTAAAACTCCCAAGATAAGGTCAGCCTTTACTCAAAGACTAGAGATAAGGGCCATTAAATTTCAAGATAACGTTATTCGTTACTAAAAATCCCAAAATAACGCAGCTCATTACTAAAATTCGCAACGTAAGGTTATTCGTTACTAAAATTTGCAAGATGTGTGGCTAATCGCGACTGAAAATCCCAAGACAATGTTATTCGTTGCTAAAAACCCCACGATATGGTTCATTCATTACTGAAAACCCCAAGATAAGTTATTCATTACTAAAACTCCTAAGATAAAGCTATTGAATATTAAAAAACCCAAAACACGGGAATTCGTTGCTAAAACTGCCAAAGTAGGATCTTTCGTCAGTAAAATTCACAAGGTTATTCGTTAGTGAAAATACGATGTTATTAGTTACTAAAAATCCCAAGATAAGGTTATCCGTTACTGAAAGCGCGAATTTAAGGTTATTATTTGCGGTCGCTTTTTATCTCACATGCGGTTTCATGAAAACGAAGTATGAATAGCATTTTGAAAAATGAGTGCATATTATCATCTGCGGTCAGACCTCAGGCAGTATGCGTTCAGAACTGTAGGGGCCCACACTTCGTGTTAGAATAATAAATATCCTAAAGCTCCCCCCCCCCCCAGTCAGAACTGCTGGACGCACACTGCCGGAATATAAGATGACTGACTCTGGGTATAATGACACTCAACACACGATACGCTGGATCCTTTTTAGTTCTGCGCCACCTACGATAAACATGGAGGAACGTGTCCACTCTACCCGCCCACGATCGGTCTGCTCTAGGACTACGCTGGGAATGTGACCGTGAATTAGGCACAATCATATTTTAAAAATAATTCGCTTTTTTACAGACTGCAACTGAGACGACACTGACAGAACATTCCCCTTTAAGTTAAGTGGGAGGGGTACGAGACTACACAACCGTGATATGAAGGCACTTCAAAAGCTTTTTGCTATAACTACGATCATTAAATTTAGTGCTTAACTTTAATTATGCTCACCTCGCTTTAGAACACGTATCTTTCCAGCAAATTCTTCGAAAAACCTAATGAACATCCTCATTTTCTATTCATTAAACAAGCACAACACACACACATCTCACGGCAAAAATGATGAATTCGTTTCCGAGCATGTTTTCCTCGCCCTTAACTCCCCTCATTTCCCAAATTCCTTCGTGCCTCAAATTTCTCTTCCTCACCTCTCCACCTCCCCCGCGCCCCCCCCCCCCATCCCCAGTCCTCTTCCACGCCCGAAATCATATTTGATAATCGACACCTTCTTCGAGCCAACAACAGCCGCTGCACGTTGCGATCGATCGCTCCAGGGGCTCCGATTGCCGGCATCGATTGCTTTTCCTGGGGGAAAAGCCAAAAGGAAGCAACGAAGGAGGGCTTGTTAGTTGGCGAGTTTGGAGAGGGGCGGCCCTAGTTAGCACCCCTTAACTACATTCCTGTGCACTCTAACGAGGACAACGCCTTTGAATGTCTGAATAAATTTTGCTATCAATTGCCGCTGTTGTAAAGTATGTACTACAACTTTACAACTTTATTTTTTGCCGACTAGGCAACTGTGTTTGGGAGCGCCATGATGCCTACCCAGTATAGCGTGCACAGACCACCAATTGGGCAAGGGCAACTTTTGTAAAAGGGCACGCTGAGGTTCTTTTTACTGGGGACCTGTTTTTTTGCTCGTCAGTCTTTTTTCTTTACCCTTTTTTTAAGCTTGTATCTCTTATTTTATCCTTTTCTGCCCCTTTCTTGCCCTTCTTTTTGCCCTTTTTTGGCCTCTAGGCCCCTTCTCTGGCTGCACCAGCGTTTATCGGTTCAGAAAACCAAAATAAGGCATGTTTTTTTTTATAAAAAGGGCATTTTTCCCTAAAAGGGCAGGGGCAATGCCCCCTCCCTCTGCCCCCTTCCTGTGTACGCCACTAACAAGTTTGATTCCCGAGGTTCAGCAAGACTTTTTTTTTTTTTTTACTTTTTTTTTTTACAAGTCATTTACATAATAAGATCGTAGAAATCAAGACTACTACTTGCAAGTACTTTTAAGATTTAAGTATATAAGCACCGCGCGTCTGGTAGGAGTGCAGCATTGGGGCCGAAGCCTTTCAGGACAGCATGCTTCTCGAAGGGGCAGCTTCGAGACCACCTTGAGCCTCATTTATTTCCGTGAACACGAACACGGAAGAATATAATAGAAGTGATCATAGACACGGGGGAGGGGGAGTATTAGCGGTGGGGTGGGTGATTTGAGTCACAGGATGCGCTAATTGAGTGAGGAAGCGAACGAAATCAGCGTTTATTAGCCAGTGTGCGCAAAAAAAATTAAGAAACTTAATTCGGCCGAACACGTATATAAACATGAGCTACCATACCTAACGAGTGTTTCAGCTAGATCTTTAATAAAATGAAATGTTTTCTGCAATTCGATTTGCTCACGAACGCAATGCTATCGCGAAAAAGATGCCTCCTAAGTTTTGAAACCGCGTGTCATGGACAGTCTGCAGGCCATTCGTGAGAAATTGTTTTGAATTTGGTTATAGTCGTATATTAGCATTTTTGACTTGACCCGAAGTCGCATTACGTGGGATTTATTGCTTTTTAATTTCCGATAACTTAATGCGGAGGCATAACTTATTTGTGATTTATTGATTATTGGAGAGGCTCCGAAGTGTCCCTTGGCAATCATCGATTATTTAATATTTGCAAGGGATAATCTTTTCAATAATTTCGAAAGATCGCTCGTATCTGTAATTATATGTATAATTTCATTGTAATGGGCTGTGGCTTGCTTGCCTCACGGGGTGTAGACGACTGCTTCTCGATTGAATTATAAATTAAAATTTTGCTCCAAACTATCTTTCCCGATCAGAAATCGAAACAGGCTTTAGGCAGACGAGTGGTAACTTTAAACAATAACTTAAAAGTACGACTTTCGTTTAACTACTACGGACAGCCACCATAATTCTATTTTCGTCGGATTGATTATTGTTGCAACACCGCCCTCCCTTTGGCAAGTATCGTTTAGTCAGCTGGTCTTCTCCGAACTCTGCTCTCGGGTCCGGCCTTCCCGGTCTTCGATCTCGCCTACTTAGCACAAGTCAACATCAGGTCTGTCCCAATACGATTGAAAGTGACTCTAGTTGGTGGAGACATTCTCCAATCGCGGCCTACGATTGTCAAGTGACGAATGATGCTGATGTGATCGCGACCAGTATCGTGCACAGAACCCAGAGAGGGCAGGGGGCAAGTTTTAATAAAAGGGCACAGTAAGCCTTGGTGGACATTGCATTCTAAGGGCTTTTTTTTGCTCTCTATTTTTACGTTCTATTTCTTATCTTCTTAGGCCTTTCTTGCCCTTTTTAGGCCTTTATTGCCCTTTTCAGGGCTTTATTGCCCTATATGGACTTTACTGCCCTTCTCAGGCCTTTTTTGCCCTTTTCAAGCCTCTATTGCCCTTTTTAGGCATTTTGGCCTATTCTCAGGCACCGCCACACCAGCACATGTCGGCACAAAGAGGCAGTTTTATGTTTACAAAAAGGGCATTTTCCAAAAAGGGCAAGGACAATGCCCCCCTCTGTGGATGCCACTAATCGTGACTGATTCGGAAGACACGACACCATTTTTGTGCCACTGTCCTTAGGGCTGGCTGGGGTGATAGCCGAAGGAAATTAAAATGCGGATACCACATCTTAGACGGCATCCCTTTCAAATCCATGAAAAAGTCTTGCCTTCCCCAGCTCAAGGTAAAAAAATAATGTTCACCCCCCACACACACACACAAAAATTGCGCTTTTCGTATTGAGACTCTCCGCAGAAGATTTCCTGTAGTCAAATTAGCTGAGTAACCCTCCGCACCGACAGGTGACCACTACTTGTAAAAAGAACGTGCCTCATTTTTAACGAAATGGCAAGGTTAAGTTTAATATATTCTATAAAATACAGATTTTCCTGACACCCATTGTGCCGAGTTTCATACGTAGCACCTGAAGGACAGAAGAAACTTAAAGAACCGTGAGGCAAGGCTTTTCTACAAAGTTTATTGACAAAATCTACAGTAGGTAGTACTTACTGATACTGACAGCTTCAAAACTGTGCAAACACTTACCATGGGGGTTGGGGGGGGGGGGGGGAGGTCTACTTGGCGGTTTAGGACCATTTCGCCAATTCCTGTTTCGCCGAATTTTAATCAGTGTTTTAATTTTCGGCGAAATTTTTAGAATTACGTGCCTCGCTCGCGCTGCCGCGCTCACTGCGGCTAAACATTTAAAATCAGAAACCACAACTATTCACAAATTCCTTCCAATTAGTAATGCATCTTTAACTTCTCCAATGTCAAACTTTTTAAGAATATTTTGTTTCAGCGAAACGGGATTCGGCGAAACGGGAATTCCCCTTTTGCCGAATTTTAATTAGAGCCTCATTTTCGGCGAAACGGGAATCGGCGAAACGGGTATACACCCATTTGGCCACCAGAATCTGAGGTGTTTTTAGAAATCTTGACTGTTGAATGAATTTTTCAGGTCCAAAAATGACTTTTCCCTCCAGTGTGATCAGTGTTTTTTTTGTGAACCCCCCCCCCCCCCGCCATTGACGGGGCCTTTGTTTTGCAACCCCCACTTGGAGACGATTAAAAAAAATCGAAGAATCCCTCCCTCCCCCCTCCGGATGAAAAATCATGACCGATAACTTGACTGGAATTTTTTCTGCTCGTTCAAATAATTTTATTGAGCTCTTACGTCATTCAATGCAAAATAATCCTTGTCCAGTACGGCTGTTATTACGCAACAATGCCAATCAGCAAACGCCAGCAGCAAGACGTAGACTGAAGCTTCAAAGGGTTTGTTTCCCTATTAGGTTTTGTGAGCCGTAATTGATAAAGATACAGAACATTAAACCAAGGTAATTTAAACTGCACGTTACGCCGAAGTTGCACGAATTAGAAAACAAAAACGAACTCGGTTGATGCTTAAGGTTAAGGTTTAACTGATCCGAAGTCAGTAAACAGCAAAGAAACACCAATAAACTTTCCTGTAAGGTTTCAGATACTGCATTGTTACTGTACTGTTTAGTCCACGTGAAACCTGACTACTGTATCCAACCATTATATACGTAAATATATTAAAGCCAGAACCCAACTTTCAAAACCCATGCCCAAACAAAGGAAGATAATGTAAGGCTACACACTCGACTATTTCTTGGCTGAATTTTCAGGTTTTCTTCAGTCACGTCGTCAATTTTCTGTTCATCACCCTACTAATGATACTTAGGCCTACATCCTTTTTCAAGATTTTCAAGCACTTTTCCAGGCATGGAATTCTCGTTACTACTTTCCAGAACATTTCCATGTTTTCAAGGACCCTCACGAACTCTGAATTACCTGTAGAGCTGTGCTAAGTACACTGAGACGATTAGTTTTGAAACATTTTCCATCGATCTCGCGTAGCCATCGTAGAATGCACCAATCATAAGCTAGTCTATATCGTGCGCTAAAGTAAAAACGGTAAAAACATTTGACTACAGCAGTAAGGTTTCTCGTGGACTAAACAGTACAGCAACACCGCCGTATCTGAAACCTTACAGGAATGTTTACTTGTGTTCCTTTGGTGTTTTGACTTCGGATCAGTTAAACCTTACCTTAAACATCAAACGAGTTCGGTTTTGTTATCTAATACCTTTGTAGTCCCAATAGAATTTCCATTAATTACTCCGTCAACATTTTTTCCCCCATAGCTGCACGTATTTAATGACGTGTATAATTGCCTGAAACATGCTCAGAGCCATATTTAACAGAAATCCCTTAAAAACCCAATGTAATTAAGCAATCTATAATTAGGACGTACGGCCAGCTGGACGTGCTGGAGAGACGATACCAGCTGTATAACGATTATTTGGTTAAAGGGACTGAAAGCTTTGCGAAAATAGCCAAAACGTCAAAACAGACAGAGAAGACAACCATCCTGACTGTATAAATTCAACCAAGAGCCATTGAAATGAAACTGTTGAAGAACTTGGGGAACCACATAATTTCGTAAGACCTGTATAGCCTAATATTTATTCACTAGTTGGAAAGCTGGTCATGAAGACGGGCGAATCTAAAAGTAAAGTTGCCTCATTTAAATAATGCAGGTTCTTACTTGAAAGAAAAATTCAAGAGGACGGATGTGCGTACATTTATTTTCGTTACAATTAGTAAAAATAGGTAATTTATTAAATGAATCAGAGGATGTGCTGATTGAGTGAGCAAAGCGAGCCAAGAACAGCATCTATTAGCCACCTCGGGAAAAGGAAATGGCTGATTGCAGCCATTTCTTTTCCCCGAGGTGACTGATAGACGCTGATCTTCGTTCGCTTTGCTCACTCATTCAGCGTATCATCCGATTCATTTCACAAATGGTAATTTGTGGTTGTCCTATTTGTGTTGCCCTCCTCCCTTTTTTCCCAGTTTTACTGAATCTTACTGTGCAATTGTAGGTTTGCATATGTATACTTATTTTTCCTGTAGTGGGTTAGCGTAAACATAAAAAATGAAGCTGATTATTTTGTTGTTGTTTGGTATTGTTGCTTGTGTTTTGAGCAATGTTGCACTGTGGTATATTGGGATGAGTGTTGTAAGGATAGTGTATTTCTTTTGAGCGGGCGCATAACTTCGGGTTGCGGCCCAATAAATGTATTAATTCATTAATTCATTCATCTATATATAATTGCATAAAATCCGCAGGGCAGCCAGCAGCAGCAGCAAGCAGGACATACGAAGCAGTCATCTGCATCTGCAGCGCAGCCAGCAGGACATACGATACCATCTACCGACGGAACGGCAAATTATAAGAGTAACAGCCAAGGCCCGCTGAGATAGTAGCTGCGCCCAGAACGCAACGTCCAGCAGCGCGAACATACGATGCCATCTACCGACCGAACGGCAACTTAATGAGGGGGGGGGGAGGGCAGACCGGAGGGAGGAGGAAGGGAAGGGGAGTGAGACGACGCGGAATGAGCGAGCGAAGCGAGCGACTCCGCTAGTTCTTTTTATTTGCGTTAATTTTTCAACAAGCATCCAGTCTTTGTTGCTGTGCCGACCTCGCGTCGTGTGGATGTGGGCGTTGTATTGGTTGGTTCGCTCGAAATGCTGCGGCAGCATTTTTTTTCTCTTTTTTTTTCGATGACACTACTTCTTTCAGTGTGGCATCGTCCTGAACTTACTGGTGTGAAATCCATGTTTCCACTTTAGCACACGGTATCTGGTTTGGTTATGGTTCCTGCCTGTTCTGCAAATGCTATTTACAATGAAACCAATGAATTTTTCTTAATTAAAATTACTCACAGTCAAAACGCAGCACCAAAAATGTTCAAGTCTACAGCAAAAACTTGCCCTAACTTGCGAACTTTCGGCAAACTTTTTCAGGCTACAGCCAAAGAGACTTCATTCTTACACACTTCTGCTCCCTAACGGACGTTTTGGCATTCAAACTTACCTCCACTTCACAGTTGGCCTTGAGTCAGCAACCTCTTTATTGTTGGCGCTGCTCACATCCATTGCTGTGCTAACGTTGGTGTCATCGTCTCCCACAACAGGGGTCTTGGGAAGAAAATTTTGCCATTTGGCTTCCAGTTTTTTTCGCTCAAATTTGGTGCCATCATTCTTCCAATTTGTTTGTAGGCTGGCTCCTGTATATTCGTTAGTCGAACTGACTGCTCAAAAAACCAAGACTCGGAGGTGTGACTCCTTCCTTGTGTCCGACTTGAGCATGACCTTAGTATGTTCCCAGTTGATGTTATGCCTACTTCTCCAACAATACCATGGTTACCTATCTTCCTCCATAGTTGCTTTTATATGCTCTTTGATTCCCACACAAATTCCTCTCTTTGTTTTCCCCTACATACCCGTGCGAGCAGTCAGTGCAGGGAAGCCAATAAACCACTCCGTTGGTGTTGGGGAGTATTTCAACAACCAATCCCTCTTCTTGCCCTGCATCTTCATTCCTGTCATTTTCAACTTCTTCTCGAGGTGCGCTTGCCATATCTTTATTTTCAATCGTTTTCATGCAAGAGTTGCAGGAGAAGAAGAAGGATTGGTTCTTGAAAGACTCCCTAACACTACCGGAGTGGTACTGTTATTCTGTGACACTAATCACCAGTTTGTGAAGATGGGGTGCAACTAACATTTATATGTATGTTATTTATTTGTATAGCAAATTTTGACGTCAGTAAAACACTTCGCAAGGTTTATTTGCTCTGTGGGTGAAAAAAATTCAAGCTACAGCTCTATGAGCCTGGCATCAGCCAACCTAACGCATTTCCGGGAAGATAAGAATCCTGTGATTCCTCGTGCTCATGTCGAATGTGGCATGTAAAAGATCGTAGGAATTTCCCATCGGAACTACCTAGCGAAATTGTCTCTCTCGCTTTCTGGTGCTATGGCTTCGGTCGGGGAGCGCGTTAAACTTCAAAAAGTACTCTAGCCAGGGAGCTAGCTCACAGTTGCATACTGATTGGGTGGGTAGGGGGGACGGATTAGGGATGTACGTTGAAGTATTAAACCACTCCTTGTTGCTTTAATTAAGTGTGTGATGACGCTCATGTTGAGGGGACGAAACGTCGTGATCTTTTCATTTGTTTTAAGGCCGAAACTTTCCGTGTAAAGACACGACTATACCGATCGTTGTTGTAACATCTGCAACTACAATTATCATCGCGCTATACATAAAGGTTGAACTGAAGCATCCAAGGAATTAACGCACGTCCGTTTTAATCCCGGGTTTCCTCGTCGGATAATTCGTCTCGCGTACTTTATCGTACAACGCACGTTACGTCGCCCACAAAAAAAAAACGAACAAGGGCGGGTACGAACCCAAGCACCATTTCGCTCAACTACCCGATACACAAGTTTTGTACCACCCTTTTGTGATCGAAGCGAGTACGACCACTGTCATTATTTAATCAGACACGGGTTTCCGCCAAGTGACGATCTGGCCAACCAGTTAAGGGCACGTGCTGCATCGATTTCTTCGTCATTCGCGCGTGTACGACGTCGTCACGACAGGCTTCAGTATAATTTTTTCACGCGTTCATCCTTCCCCCCGGCCTCCCCTCCCCCTTTCCCGCCCAAACACCAACCTTCCATCAAATTTCACTTAAAGCACTATGATATTTTTCGCTCGCATATCACGTTTTCGCACCCCTTCCCACCGACTCTCGGTTATTACCCTAGATAGACTAAATCCCACCCCATTGCGTGCGATCCAAGATGGCGGCCTCCGTTGTAATTATTCACATCCACCCCCTAATAATAGTGGGTGGGTACGATGCGTGTGGGGGGGGGGG
>JAHWFP010227515.1:0-38322 GCA_023313725.1 Lithobius niger
TTAGTTGGATCCAGAGGTAAAAGATACAGATATCTCGTTTGCATGAAAATATTCAACAGAATAAAGATTACCGAGATTCCCACTACGGACGTCAATAGCATACGGATTATCGAGATTCCACTGCTGACACTCACACATATACATGTGATTAGCAGTCGCCCAAGCTTTCATTAGTTTTAGTTAGGTCAAGGGTTAAAAGACGTAGAGGCCTAGATTCCATTTGCATGAAAACATTATGACTGGAAAAAAACATGACGTCATCAATACTGCACCTCTTTGTTGAAAAGCGAGTTCGAAACATTACGTATCCAGACAATTCCGTTTCACAGACACACAAACAAACGAAAAAATTAAGATTATCGAGATTCCCACTGCGACTTCTCGGTAATCTGGCGACACACACAAACAAACAAATATTATGATCTTTAGATTTATAGTTATATGGTGCACATGTCATAAATTAATGTAACAAGTGGATGGCTTACGAAGAAACAGCATGGAGCCACGATTTTCAGCAATGGTTGGGCCTAGTGCTTAGTTATCAGCTTTCAGTTATTAGCATCTTTGTACCAAGTCTTAAAGTTCCTGGTGGTGAAGGGCGAGGGCGAGACGTCATGCAACTCGGCTCGTTTGTAGTGCACAAAGCTCTGAAAGGGATACGTGGGTGGGATCAAAAGGATGTCTCTTGGACCTGAGCTGGTGATACCTTCTGGAAGTTGAAAACGATTCTCAGGCAAGGAGGCTTTTGAAGACGAGCCTCATATCGAGCCATATTGTACCTTCAACAGCAGCAATGGAGTTGTGAGGTTCTTTGATTCAAGGGGCCTTGGTGATGTCATCCTGGACGAAATGAAATAACAAGGCGGTGGTGAGGCAGCGAACAACGAAAGGTGAAAATGGTGCCCAGCCAACTGATACCATTTCCTGAACTTTGGTATGCCGGTTGCACCGCAGCACATTACTGCAGACTATCTGCAGTTGAAGGTTAGGTGTTATGTCCAGAATCCAACGAGGTGTTACTGCTGCAAACGCTTTATCCATAACAGCGGCTTGTGTAAAAGGAACGCCTACCCGTGTATGCTGTGCACAGGTGATCCATGAGGGCACTTCCTGTTTTAGCCTATGGCAGTTTGTCAACTGTGTTGGTCAGCACCAAGCCTCTACACGGGAATTCCGTGTATACACAGAAGATCATCAAGTGCAGTAAATAAAAGTGTAGGACCAGGTTTCCTACTCGGAGGCCCAGAAGAAGACCAAACTATCAGCACCTGTGCTAACTCGATATTTTGCACAGGTTAGCAAATACCTGTACCAACACCTGGCCCGGTTCGTGAGAGTCTGCTGATTTGGCAGATTTGTGCGCTGAACTCAGATCTTGGATGAGGATGGTGAGCAAGCTACTTACTTTATTGACCCAGCAGAATCCATCACTGGAGGGTCTTTTGGGTCCATTGAATCCAGTAGCTGCCTTACCGTCGACATAAACCCATTCTGCTACTGCTCCTGCTCTGCTACTGCCCCTGCTACCGCTACTACTACTGATACCAGGCTGGTGAAAGCATCAGTTAAGCCTTTGCCCACTTGGAGCACACCAAAGAAAGCGAAAGGTTACTGCCAGTAAGGACTGCCCGTGAAGAAGTCACCACCAGTCATGAAACAGTCAATAAACCAACACCCGGCTGAGGGGACCATTCATGCCCCTAACAGCTTAATCCTCCTTTACCCATGGATCAGGGAGAAATTTCTTGCTCCAATTCTCCAGAGCTATTTCCTCCTTCCTGGAAAAACTTCGTCATGGACCTCATCCCATCTTTGGAATCAGGTGAGGATTCAGATGCTTTCAAGTTGCCCAGAGGGAAAGTTAAGGGGAAGAATTAAATCTTAAGATTGCTCTTGTGACTGTGCCTACTAGTATATCGTGGAACTGTCAAGGTTGCCGGACCTACGCAGGAGAGCTGCCGCTACTTTTGTCACATTGGTAAGATCTGTCCTGCTGCCGTCTGTAATAGACTTGCTTTAAGGCATCAGATAATCCGGTTGTTTGAGGATACTCTCTCTACCATCTGGATGCAGACCCTGTGCCACGTGCACATGGTGGAGTTGCGGTGCTGGTTCACCACACTCAGCCGTGTGCCAGTGTGCCTCTCCACACTCAATTTCAGGTGGTAGCAGTTGTAGTATTTTTTCAATTGGCTATTATGGTTTGTTAGCTTTATTTACCACCAGATGAGGTCTTTGGGGTTGGAGACATGAAAGACCTGGACTGTCAGCTCCTTGACCTTTCCTCTTGCTGGGTGACTATAACGTGCCCACCGGATAGAACAGTCAAAATCCATTAGAACCGCATACAAAGGGGGAGGGGGGGGGGAGGGCAGAAGGAACACTTCTAGCACTTCTGTGATACACTGTATATCGTTCTAACAGGGTTCGGTAGCCCTAGCCCAATTTTGTCTGGGTGTCTTTAGCCCTCTGTTGCACGAAATCATTTCTGGTACTTTTTTTTTATAGTTGATTCGAACCAGCATACACTTGGTTTGGAGGCTGGGATGCTGACCACTGGGTAACCACGGCTCGCTTTGCTTGGGGACTCCGGGGGACCCTCACAAAGCTCGTGCTATGTCATGGACTCTTGTTTTTTTGACCGAGAATTGGCGTGTTGCTTTAATGCAGCACCATGCAAGAGAGGGTTAAGTCTCTGTAACTCTTTTAGGTTTTATTATTGACCAGAATGTGATTTTAACCTTTATTTCCACATTTTATTGGAAAAGTGGTCTGAGTTTTTGGTCAAAATGTCGTATTTTCTTGATTTCATTGTGCACACGGACTTGTATCGAACGGAGTCACGTTAATTCTGGGATTTTGTTAATACCTTCGCGTGGGAGCCGGAATTACAGTACCTTCGATTTCTTAATTTGCTTTAAAAGTGTTTGAAATAATCCGGAACATGTGGTAACATGGAGTTACCCTAACTCTTGTCTAATTTGACAATAATAAGGTTGTGGTTTCTGATGTTATGTGTTTAGCCGCAGCGAGGGTGGCAGCACGAGTGCGGCAGGGTTGTTATTTATGGCAATTCCTGTTCCCTTGCAGGTATCCGTATTTCAAAAAAATCAAGAGTTACGGTAACTCCGTGTTACCACAGTTCCGGGTTATTACAGACATTTTTAAAGCAAATTAAGAATCCGGAGTTACTGTAATTTCGGGTCCAACACAGGGGTCAGACATGAAAATATCTCAGAATTAACTTGACTAAGTGTAGATGCAATTTCGGCGCCCCTTCTACCCCAGTTTTTTTTGGGGGGGTTATGTCTCTTACTCCTCACCCTTATTGAGAACTTTATTTCTTGATTTTTTGTTTGTTTGCACAACACCTGGCTTTAAAATTTACCAATTCTAATTTTTAGTGCTGTTCTGCACTTCCATCACCATTTTCAGTACAGCGGATTCCTTTGCCAAGGTCATCGGGTCCGAAAGGTTGGCAAGCGATTTTGCATTACGTCGGGCGCCAATATCTATGTCATTTTCAGAAGAAGGTGCGAATTACTTCAGAAAGTACCCCAAGGCTAAAATGGCGGTCTGCAGGAAGTGGTAACTGCTTACTACACAGCTATAATCCCGGTAATAAAACGGCGGTACACATCGTTTGTGCGACAATTATTTTTCCGAATGTATTTTTTTTTTATCCCACGATCTCGTAAAGTTTATGTCCTATATATTACATTTCAAAATTGCTATATACGGGACACAAGCTGTCGTTGGTGAAAAAACGGGAGCCCCGGGTGATTCTTCAAATTGATAGTGCTTCATATGAGGCTGTAAAAGGTTAATTCATTTTTTTTAAGGGGGGGGGGGGGGGAGGGGCGTTATTGTAGTTTTTTTTTTCTAATATGCTATACCTATACGGATTGAGAGTATTTTGAGATATGGTATTGAAGTGTATGGCCACGCATAGATAAAGGGGAAAAAAGGGAAAAAACACAATACGTCAAAAAATAAAATTGTAAAAATGCTGCTAAAATAATGAAAACATTAAAACACGAAATGCATTTCATAAACAAAAATGCTGAAAGCGCAACAACTTACACACTTTGTAACAATTAATGAAATAAATAAATACAGATGCAAACCTATTTAAGTTGCCTTTTGGACTTATATTTTGTGACAAGGGCGAAACGAATACGGTTTCAGCAAGCGAAATAGCAGAAACTTCGTTTCGCCCTTGTCATTTGCCCTAGCAAGCCTAGCCTAGCTCTCATCCACAAAGTATTCTCTACTGACGAGCCCAAACAAGGGTGAAACAGTCTGTCTAGAGATCTTTGTGGGTGAGAGCTAACTGATATTATATTTTGTACTTATATTTATGAAAGCTCATCAAAACTAAATTTAAGAATGTGACAGACACAAAAGCAGAGTTTTTACGAAAACCCAATTACAGACACAATGTCTCTCTGGCAATTAACGATTACTGTAGGCAGTGGAATGTGATTCCAACATTATTTAATTGGTTGCACATTAACCTTTAAACTTGGTGAGTAGGAATAAAATTAGAAAGGAAATTAAAAGATATTTTTTTAAACAAACGAAAGTATGTGAAGTTGAAGTGGGCCCTTGGTAAATTAACATTTATGTTGTATCCACCCAAAATCAAAACTGGTATTTATAAGAGAAGCCACCAAGTTTCCAAAAAGGGTCGGCCTTTGAAGGTAGTGATATCATTAAACCAGGGAAAGGCCGCCAAGGTTAATTCTATTAGTCAAGGTAATCGCACCGACTAATCGTTCGAAAGTTAAATGAAGACTTGAAGAATAATACTTGCGGTAGCAATCTTCTAGTTTTCATTTAACGTCCAAAGTATTATTGCGTGCGATTAACTTGGCTAGTAGGATAAACCTTTGCGGCCTTTGCCTGGTTGAATGGTATCACTACTTTCAAAGGCCGACCCTTTTTGGGAACTTGGCGGTGTCTCTTACACTTTAATATTTAAGTTGGACTATTTTAATTTTTTTAGTTGTGATATTCCAGTAAGTTACCATATATATTCGATCGTTTTCGTAGCGTGTGTGGTTTCTGTTTAGTTTTAGAAACGATTTTGTATTTTTGTTTAAATTTTTATATTGACTTTTTACGCATACGACAGTTAGGTATTCGCTGTTTTTTCTTTATGTTATAAATGATGTTTTTATGATTGTAACCGTTTATAATTAATTATTG
Organism: Lithobius niger; assembly: GCA_023313725.1. NCBI lineage: Eukaryota > Metazoa > Arthropoda > Chilopoda > Lithobiomorpha > Lithobiidae > Lithobius > Lithobius niger. The sequence goes on from JAHWFP010227515.1 coordinate 5,212, forward strand.
TGCGCGCAGCGTATCTTCAGTCCTCTAGGTATTTTATGAGCGGCTACATCTTCCTGGAAGGAGCGGCTTTAATCGACAGCCGCCATTGTTTTTGTAACCATCTAGGATATCAACAAGGTGCTCTGCTATCGAAAACATACAATCGATTATCTGTATTCGTTCTGGGGGGGACTCAAGATAGGCTGCGGACACTTTAATTGCTTGACTGTAAATTTGTACGTCTCGGCTTTTGACCAGTACGGAATGAGCTCAAAGCTGTCCTTTCGTAAGAAAGTCTCAGAAACAAAACCGACAAGGGTCGGCAAGAAATTCGCCAAGTTTCAGCTAACCAAAGTGATATTAGAATACAAATAACTGGCACTAAGTTGTGTACGTGGTGTACCAAGCCTAACTCATGTACACACTAAAAGGTGTTCACCGTAGCAAAAGGCAGTGAGTGATATGCCCCGCCAACGAACAACTGTGAAGCTAATCCCACCAACAATCAGTTGTCAAATGGACAAATTAATGATGGGCAAAATGAAGTAGGCTAGATTGTACAGGTTGAAAATGTCACATAAACCAATAAAAACATCTATCACTTGAAATCCGAATACCAAACAAATCAAAACACTTTAATGTTGTTCTCCTACAAAAGGAGAAATTTAATTTCAAAAAAACTGACACGCGCTAAATCTAGACAAACACTAGTGTGTTGCTATCTGTTGGAAAAACTGCATAGGTCCAGTTATTTTTTGGCTCCGAAATTGTAAAACCTTTTGCCGAAAATTATCAAGAAGGCAAGCAATTTTGGAACTTTTAAGAAGCAAACGTACGATTGGCTACTGTCTTTGGATGATACGGAATCCTTTTTTTTAAATAATGAGCTAATTATCAATGATTTGTTATGTTGTTAACCTAGTATATTGTATTCGTTTTTTATGTCCCTGTTCTCTTATGACACTATTGTAGGCTAGTTACTATTTATTTACTGTCTTTCCGTAGTACAAATGGTGTTTTTTCGAATTGACGTATTTTTAATTACCTCACACGCGAACCTGTACTCTTGTGAGTTACTGTTCCATTTTTAATTGGAATAAACTTACTTACTTACATACTTACTTACTTACTTACTATCAAGTAACAGAAATGGGCAAAACATGGACGGAGCATGGACGTAAATACGTATTTCTAATGCTACTTTTTTTACAAACAAAATTACAACAAAAAAGAAGCAAAAAAAAAGGCACCAAATTAACTAAACAAAGAACGGTTTCGCTATTTAGAAAAAAAAAAAACATTAAAGCTCGTATCCACATGGAATTCACATCTATAATGGTAGGCCTAAACAAATTTAAAAAAATAGATAAGAGTTTATTCAAACGAAAGCAACGGATGCACATCACAAAGAAAGAAATGAGCACGCAAAATAGAGACAACCTATTTTGTGTCGTAAGAAACAGAATTACAACATAAACCAACAAATACAAAGCAAAATACTCAAAAACATAAAACGCCTGTAAATACATACGAATTGAGAAGTACCACCTTTAAAGCACATGCATGTAAGCCACATGATCAAACAAAACGAATAAATATTTCACAAATTCAAAATACACACGCAGCCAAACAAGCAGGCAAACAAAATAACAAACGCCCACAAGCAAACAAAACAAACAAAAAACAAGCAATCAAACTTACAAACAAACATAATATATTTCAAACATAAATTACGTTCACTTTTTGACGTTACCAAAGAGGGAAAACAATCCTTATTCCTTGGAATTGGAGTTCAAATTATAGTTCGATTCGTTCGAATGAACTGTAGTCCGTGTTTTTTTTTATTTGTGTACCTTTACAGCTGTGAATTCCATGAGGAAACGAACTCTAATGCTGTTTTTTTCTAATACATAACTAGTTGGCTCGATGACAAGCTTCGTAGTTGTCATGCTGAGTATTCATGTCTTCCATGTTCATTGTTGTAAGCACAATATGTTGTTCATTTTTGTATTACTGAAGCTCTGTTCTTAAAATAGCATTGGGGATTGATCGGTAAATATGAATTTACGCTTTCCCTAACCCCTAAGCCAGCAAAAGACACGTTCCACGGTAAAAGGGACACCCAGCCTACCTTATAACATTACGCCTGCCTTATAACTGCCACGCGCAGATCGCCATCCACGCATTTACCAGCGCTAAGATCGGCTGGGGTGGTAGCTGCGTTCCTCGCAGCGAGGAACGGCTGCTGCTGTCTCGGTTGGCTTTGGGAATAGTACACGAAACAGCATCAGATTAAAGATTGTGTCGTCACAAACCGGAATGATTCCCGTATTTTAACATCACAATTTATAATTTTCTAGACTAGTGTCTTATAATTTTGCTTCGGTGATCTATTGGAATAATTAATTTTAATTTTTACCGCATTAGTCTTTTAGATTTTTGATATCATTGTTTAGAATATTAGTACATGCACACACGGAGATGAAACGTCATGATTAAAGTACGCGCGCAAAAGATCATAACTGCGGGACGCAGTAAATAAAGTTAACAATTATTCAACAGAAAATCTCCTAGACGCCACATTTTAAAACGAATTTTCACCAAGGGATTGACTAACGGTAAGGAAATAGACCTTTGGGGCCGTATTTGATGTGGTGGATGGAGAAAAATGGCGCTGGGAGGAATATCCCTTTAAATTATTACTCCCTGCAAAATTTCACCTTTACACGCCGCGCATGAAAAAATTTATTATCGTGAAATTAGATGCTAGTAAGTCGGCAAATATCAACGTTATTCACACCTTTTTTTTCAACAAGAAAACGTTAAGCAATGTCGATATAGTGCTTTTTATATGTTGTTAGGTTCAAACGAATTTTCAGTTCTTTCTGTCGCGTTGTTATTTTTCCTTTGATGCCTGAAACAGCCACACTACCTTAGCTGAAACAAGTGCCCAGTGGTCGCCACGTTTATATCTTATGTACATCGAACGGACGTTAATGTTTTCGTTGAATCTTGGCGGGCGACACACTAGTAAATGTCTTAATAGCATTTTGTATGTTTCATGCTGTAATTCATAGGTAAAAAACAGGGTTTCTCATGTCCGTTGGTCAATGCGGGGTTCGAACCGGTGTCCACTTTGTTGAATCTAATGGTGTTATGTAGTACAGTAATAATTTTTTTACATCATTCATATTTTCAATCATTATAGTCGTAAAACATATTTTTTTGCATTACTCAAAGATGTATGCATTTCTCATCTTAGAAATAAAAAAGTTTCGGTTGAAAACTTCGTATAGCCTTACAGTGTCCGCGGCCTATCTTGAGTTCTCCGCAGAACGAACACAGATAATCGATTGTACGCTTTCAGTAGCAGAGTGCCTTGTTGATATCCAAGATGGTTACAAAAACAATGGCGGCCATCGATTAAAGCCACCCCATCCAGGAAGACGTACCCGCTCACAAAATACTTGCAGGACTCAAGATACACCGCGCACACAATAAACTTATACATGTTCATGTTCACGAACACCTTGGATTTTTTTTATTATTTACTTGCGAAATCACTATACTTTGCACGAATGAGTTTAAAATTGTGTTACACGTGAAAAAATTAAAGTCTGTTTTATGTAATACATGCCTGGTGGATAGAGGGGGGGGGGGGGGGCGGAATATAGAGAAAAGCAATACCAAAAACTAACTGTAACCAGAAGTTCAACCATAATAACCCTTCTTACTCTTTGCGAGCAGCTGGTAACCCCAAAATTAACAGCCTACAAGTTTACAACGACGGCGCAGTACACAGATGGGAAAATCGTTTTAAATTGGTTTGGTAAGTAATATTCAACACGAAATATTGAGAAAAAAAAACCATAAACGCTGCACCTTCTGTTCCTTATTAAACTTGTTTTTTCGCGTGAGAAGAAGCAATAAAAAAAATACAGTTGCTGGATCATTTCATCTATTCCAGCTCGGAACTGTATATAGCGATATATCCGTTTCGGCTCTGCCAGGGTAGAGTGGTATGTCTACCCCAAAACAAAACGTGTTAAAGATTCATGTCAAGTTTTCGGCCGTTTGAAGTCGTGATATTAAACGCCAAGCTCTTTCGCCGAGTTAATCCCACCGAGTAATAGTTCGATGGTTAAAATGATCAAATAAATGAAAATTGCTTACTACGCAATTTTCAGTTATTTCATTTAACGTTTGAAGTTTTAGTCGGTCATGGGATTAACGTGGCGAAACAACTTGGAGTTTCATATCATAACTTCAAACGGTCGCAAACCTTGGAGGGAATCCTTAACACGTTTTGTTTTGGGATGGATATCACAAATTTCCGGTCTTTTTGGTATTGTTCGTGTTCTTTGGCTGTTTTGAATCTTGTTTACTTAAACCTTACCTTAAACATGAAACGAGTGAAGTTTTAACTGCAAGATGTTACAAAGTAATTATTGACATTTAGATTTTTTTCCTATAAATCAGTGACACTACGTAGTATTATTGTATATAACTCTAGGCTGGAGCCTTAATGGGTTAGCTGCAAGGGGCACTGTAGAGAGAAACAGAAGGGCGTCATACTGAAGCCGATGCTGTGAAGAGTGATTTCTTAGACCTATAACGCGCGATTTTTGTTGTTGGAGAAAACAACGTTATTTTAAGCCTAAGAAATCCGCTCTTCCGTTGTTTTTCCCTCCTTTTTTATGTAGTGCACCTTCTAGTTATGCCCTCCAAAACCCATACTGGTGCCAATATGGCGGCAAAGGTCACTGCTCTATTGTCTAAACATTTGGGTGAAACTGGTATCTGCTTTCAAAGATTACCGCCAGGGGTGCCGTCGTCAGTGAACCAAAATTTCCGTTATACCGAACGGTGGTCATGGAGACAAAATTATAACGATAAGATACTTAATGAATCGATTAAAAAAATCTTTGGTCAGAGTAGGATGTTAAATTAATTTTAAGACACATCAGATCATGCTGCTGATGAGCCACAGAAAATGGCCGCATTAGCCAGAGAATCATCATGCAGAAACTTAAAAAAAAAAAGGATATTGTTGCTGCCAAGACAAGAAATAAGCGAGTCTTGTCTCGCCTTGTCCCAACAATACAAAATCAAGAAGTGATGAGTAATTTCCATATCAATAACAAGAGTGATCATGTTGCGATCAAGACAATGTCAAGAATGAAGATGGATTTTCCTCATTATATAGTTGCAGCCTAGAGGCCTACAAATTAGTGAAAATGCTCAGTATTTTGCTATATGTACATCTGCAGCGTCGTAGCAACAGGGTGGAAACTTGGTAGAATGCCACCGGCCCCGGCCTCATGGCACCCCAAAAGAAAAAAACTTACTTCTTACAGTTTAAAAAATTTAAAGAAGGCTCTAAATCAGAGTCGGACTGGGTAGGAAAGGGCGCCTGCGCCATTTAGGGAGGGGCGCCATGCGTTTTACAGGAAGCACTGATAAAGTTATGGTACCTCCAACCGCCTAGGGGTTTGGGGGAAGCGCTCTAAGTTCCCCCAAGCAGAAGCAAAGTCCGGGATCGAGCTCAAGAAACTTTGCTATTTCCATATTCTGTTGTCATTTTTGACTTCGGAGTGCATTCTTCAATACACATTTTATATTTCAAGTAATGCTAGTTTTGGATATTTTGGAGTGAGTTGGGAGGGGGGGGGGGGAATTTAAAAAAAAATGCGTTAAAAACGTAACTGAAGGGAGGAAGAAGCGAGACGGGAATTTGTGCCTGAAAGGAAAGGTTATCAGTGGATAGGGAATCCAAAACCAATCATTTTTCTTCGCAGGGAGGAGAAAAAAAGAGACTACCAAAGGGGCGCCGAAAGTAAGGAAGCCAAAGGGTGCCTGTGCCATTGGCACAATGGCACTATGGCCAGTCCGAACCTGCTCTAAATTGTAAAGCAGCAGGACGCTAGCGAGACGAGTTTTCTGTTCTTTGAGCTAACGGAGTGTAGTTTGTCTCTGGAACGGATGGCCGTGTTGGCCGGGCTCCGTTTCGTCAAAAGAAAAAGTGGTAAAAAGGTCCACTTATAGTACAAAAAATTGATCCGTATTTTCACTAAAACAGTTTTAATAAATTAGAAAAAGTATGGACTTGGAGATTTTTCAGCTCGTACGATTTTTGTGGGCCGTCCTTCATATTACGGACGAGGTCCCCGAACGCTAATTTGCCACCACCCGCGCCTAACGTAACTACGTCACTCTGCGTCTGTAGCAGTTTGAGTTATTAGGTAGTTACACCAGCAGGCTCGCGTAGCTCAATACTTTGTAGCAAACAAAACCATGTTACTGTTACGGGTGCCTGACGTCATTTCCTCCCTAAACGAATAAATTGGTGCCAAACGTAACGATCTGTCGTTCATACAGTGATCGGCTTGTTTTGCAGTGGATTACTTCCGTTCTGTGATACAAAGTGTCCTACAGAAATGCAACCAACTGCACTGTGGCTGAGGTTGGCGCTAAGGACTTAGCTGTCGACGCGCCATAAGCCTCAACCCCCCTTCCCCCTCCCATCCCGAAAGGCTACGAAATCCAACTAATACATCACATGGACGAGATTTAATTTTCGGAAAGAAAAAGATTGCTTTGTTTGGTCTCAATGAAATTATTAAAAACTACAATTAAAGGTACATAAATCCCTGTTTGCTTTCCTGCATAACTCAGTTTTGCGACATTAGTTCAAACGTATATGGAAATGTTGCCAACACATTCATTTTCTTGTTTTTTTCTTGCGTGTGAGGTGATTTGACGACATTAACTCTAACCTGTGTAAATGTTGCCAACTGCAATCTCGTCGGGTCGCACGATATACCGGAAGGATTTATGTCCTTTTAAGAACACACGACAAAGTGGAACTGTCTACTATAGCGATCAGCCATCTTGGAAATTCACGCACAAGCTCAGTGTCTCGTATCTTTCCAGAGGGAAATTTGTATCACTTGCAGCTCAGCCACAAAATAACTGAAACAACGGATGCCTATAATGTCAAGGTGAATGGTGTACAATACGAACTGATAAGAACGAGTTTGTTGTGCTGGTTATGATAACACTGGTTTCAACCGGCCATACAAGATTGCTCATGTAGATTGTGGCATGTAAAAGATTCTATAGGGATATCCGATGGGATTTACCTAGCAAAATTGTCCCTCTCTCTCCTTCTGTCGGTATGGCTAACGCTGCTGGGTGCGCGTCAAACAGCAACCAGCCATACAAGAATAACTTCTCGAGCAAGGAAGGGTGAGAAAGGACGAAGTCTAAAATACTGCTAGGTAAGGCAGTTAATTTGCTATCAAATTGTCGGCAGTGAACAGACTTTCGTGTAGGTATTAACGGCACTTCGGAGTTCATAGCCCATTCCTACAGTCACACATGTACGCGTGTGGAAACGTTGTGGCATGTTGACTATGGATGGTGTGACCGTATAAGTCCGCCCAACTACAAGGAAAATTTCGAAGTAGGTTGTACGCAACTCGTAATGTAAACGCCCCCAATCTACACCAATAAAGACGTATGATGTGCGTGCGTGCGTGCGGGTACCTCTACTCCTCTGGAACCAAGGCACCTACAAAGATGGGAGTAAGGCCAAATGAAAGATAATCAAATTGCGCTTCTGTTAGGCCTATTTTCACCGCTTTAACTTGATTTTATGACCCTCAAATATGCGGAAAACCCAGAAAAAATAACATCAAAGTTTTTTTTTTACCCCCACGATGTTTTTTTCATTGTCATAGTTTGTGCATGCAAACCTCCTCGAGCGAAGCGAGACGATGCCAATGGAGAGAGCGAAGCGAGCAATGTGGTTAGTTGCCATTAAAAAGATACATTTTCCAGCTCTCTGAGTTTGCCTTTCCTATTCTGAACTTGGGTCAGGGCCCCCGACCGTCCGCAATGAACATGGGTCTTGAATTACGTAATCTCCATGTGTTATTGATGGATATGACAATGGCGTGGGGTGAGGGGGGAGGGGTGGACGGAAGGGGGCCTCGGGCGAAAGTCCAACTGGAAAATCGTCTAATGGGATAACTGTCTCATATCTGCATAAATAAAAAATCTGTAAAATCATCTAAACGGAATATCACATAATGGAAAATCATCTAAACGGAAATGGATAATATAATAAAATGTATAAACGTCTAACTGAACTATAATACATCAGCGGCTTCTGATGTTATATGTATAGCCGCAGCGAGCGCTGAAACGCGAGCGAGGCAGGAACATTGGACGATTTTCCATTATACGAATTTCGCGCTAGATGATTTTCCATTATACGAATTTCGTGTTTGATGATTTTCCGTTGTACCGTTAAACTGTCTGTATCCGTTCTTCCAATTATGCGATTTTTTCAGTTAGACGATTATCCCTCGCCCCGACAGCAGCCCTGTTTTAGTGATTGACATAATAATTGACAGCGAAGAAAAGTGCGCTTAAAGGCACTGCAGTGAATTGATTGTTAAATGCACATTTACAGGGACGAATGCAATTTATTGCATGGGGAAAAAAAAGTCAGGCTGTATCAAGACTTTCGAGACAAGTTCGAGAAAGTGGTCACCACAAGATTGACGAAAGAAGAAGATTGCAAGAATATATGAGTGAATACAAGATACAGCACCCCCCACCCCCCCGGATCAGAGTTGGCGCCAGTGGCGAACGCCCCCTAGCCTTCCGAACGGATGTTCTTAAATATTTTACCTACATAGCTCCACAAATATGTAACCAACTACCACTGTACATAAGAAAGAGTGTTAATGTGCATAGATTTGGCAAAGATCTCCGATCATGGCTGCTTGGTATGGACGAACTAGAAAGTCTTACCAAAGTCTTGAAATAGGTGCTATCGTAAAAAAATAATTCTTGTATTATCATACTATGTTTACAATGTTTACTATCATTACCGAGTTTTTACCCCTTTTTTTTCCCAGCTGCCCTGCGCACGAGTGTTTCACTCAAGCAGGACTTTTGTTCCAAATGGTTGTTCTATATTTTTTACCTGTACATTTGTATTTTTACTTACTCGCATACTTTTAAACCATTCAGATTGAATGTTAGTATCTCCCTGACAGCTGCTACCATATATATCATTGTATAATTTGTATTCTCCATGCGAACAATAAACTTTACTTCACTTCACTTAAACACGTGGAGAATTTAATTTTCTGATCCCTCAGCGAAGCGTCACTCTTGAAGTATCGGACTCAACGGCTCTTCGAGGCGGTTTTTCCGCTTAATCCTTTGACTAAAGATGGCTGAACTACAGTTGTTCTTTCCTATAGGATTACTTACGTAAACGTAGTTTATGGGGAAGGTTACCGTCACCCACTGTTGAAGAACAATAGAACAATTTTCAGAATTCGGTCAGTCGCAACATTTTAAGCTTGACACCAACACCCCCCCCCCCCTACCAACAAAGGGATTTGGGGAGAGGGCGGATCCCCCAGAGCCCTATTAAACGACTAATTCCAAGCAATTTTAGTGCCCAGGAAACGTTTCAAGAACAATTTCCAGAATTTTGTCAGTCATAAAATTTTACCTTTGAGCTCCATTCTCTCTCCCCCCCCCCCCCCTTCCAACAAAGGGGCCTGGGGCGAGGGCGGTTTCACGGAGCCGTATAAAACAACTCACTCTTTGCAACTTTGATGCCCACGAAACGTTTACGGAACAATTTCTGGAATTTTGTAAGTCGCAAAATTTAATTTTGAGACCCCTCCCCCTCCCTCTTCCAACAAAGGGATTTGGGGAGATGGCGATTCTAGGGGGTTCCTGTAAAACACCTAATTTAATTTTTAGCAATTTCAGTGCCTTCGAAACGTTCAAAAGGACAATAATTTTGTCAGTCGCAAAATTTTTCCCCCCCCCCCCCCCCCTCGCTCTCTTCCAACAGCAGGGAACTAGGGAGAAGAGGGCGGGTTCCACGATACCCTACAAAAAACTAATTTATAGCAATTTGAGTGCCCTTGAAACATTTAAAAGGACAATTTCCAGGATATGGTCAGTTGCAATTTTGTTGAGCTCCTCCCGCCCCCACACTCGCGTGGCCGTGTACGCCGCTGTGGTCATCTTCTCCAAAACCTATGTCATTTTGTAGACGCCATTTTGGCTTCGTGATGAAGCAATTTGAGTCCATTTGCTTTCTAGCGTGAAAAATCAGTCTCCTCCCACAACCACCAACATTATTATCCCAAGAGTGAAACCATCAGGAAAAAATAAATAAAAAAATTTTAAAAAAAGCTGAACCATCCATCCCATAGTAAGAAAACTTGCGTGGAATTTTTCACGTCTATTGAGTTATCGCTCCGAGCTACGCGAACTGCCGCGGCGGCCCGTAGTTTACCTGCATATTTGGATGTTGTATACTACATCCCGTGTTAATATGTCGTCATTTTCACCTCTGTGGAAGGTAGAGGGATAGCAGGCACTCTGGTGGCCCAAGACGCGGCAAAGAGAGCCGCTCTCGTCCCCGGCATTCTACCTGGTGATTAGCGGCGAAGATCAAAGGAAACGGATTGCGCCAATTCAGGAACGCGCTCGTATATTGAGGGAGCAAGCCAGGGGTAAAATACTGCCTGCCCTGCGTTGTTCACACTTCGGAGCGTCATTAAAGGATGTATTTTTTTTTCCTTGGCTTTCTTTTTTAGCTCCTTCCTCTCTCTGCTCTTTGAAAATGGTAAAATACGGCGACGGCTCTCCGAAAATGGGCGGATCCGTGAGACGTTCCACCCAAATCGCGCCACCTATGACCTTTCACGGATTTGGAGAGGTCTATCGCCTTACGTCATGTCGTTGTACAATGTTGATGGAATAGTTAAACGCAGAAGATACGGACGTTTATCGTGTAATTCCCGTAATGGCTGTCCGCGTAGGCTAACACGTACATTAAAGCAAGATATTTCGAGAATTTGGGACCGAAGAGACACCCCTGTGTGAGTGAAAGGGAGAGAGGTAGAAAATAAAAGCAGGGCACGCCAACACGTTGGTTATTTGCGCCGAAATCCGACAAATCTGACCTCATGTCGGTCAAAAAAAAACAAGGCACAGCTTAAACGCTACTAGCTTAAGTTGCATTGGGAATATTTTCTTCTCTACACTAAGCACTCTAGCAACAGTGCGCTGAAACTCTGTAGATGGTACATCATTAAATAAACAAACAAACAACTAAACCATGCGCAATGGCTGTTTGCCGTGACGTCACCATGAGTTAGCCAATGACGAACGAGAACAACGGCTGTTCGGCCGTCTGATTGGACTAGCCCAGTCACGTGATATGCACGTCACAGCAAACAGCCATGGCGTGTGGTATAAATAGGCATAACAGCATGCAAAATAGGCCCAATGACACGTGGCATGCCATGGATTACTAGGGCTGTTTTACATGCAATTACGGCTATTTTTTTTTTATTGGGGGGGGGGGGTTGTTTTCCGACGTTGCAAGTTCTAGAAAATCCAAACTAGGTCAAGGATGGATGGGGATGGGGAATTTCTTTTAAGGGACGGAGTGAATAGAAAATAGCATATGGAATGGAATTAATTCCATTAAGTCCATTAATTGCACTTTTGTGGTCTTGGTGGAATTGATTGAAACGTAGGGCAATTCCGCGTTATGAATTGATGGAATGGATTTTATTAATCTTCAATTCCGCTTGACTTGATTTGGTCTTGACTTGGGTATTTGCCGAAATTTTAAAATGAATTGATGGGAATTGATTTGATGACCGTCAATTCAGTCCATGTTGGGTCAGGTTGACTTGACTCGCCAAGTCATCCATTGGATTGGCACTGCTTAGCTTTGGTTTGATTTTTATGTGACTTAAAATTCCTTATTTTGGCCTGATTTGATTCAACTTGAATTGAAGATGTAGATGAATACCGCAAAATCCAAATCAATTATACTCAATTTCAGCCACACAATTCACCAAACTCGTGTAAATTTTCGGCAATACCGTAAATTTTGCCGCCAGAATATACCGGAGAGTGTGCTGGGCTTACACTGAATTGGGTGGAATTGAATGGAATCGGTCAAAATATTTCCTGACTCAACTGGGAATTGACTGGAACTGGACTGGATCAAGAGCAATTCAGTGGAATTGGAATTGATTTGTCAGAATGAGAAACGAAAAGTAATTGTTCGGAATTGATTTGAAATAACAAACACAGAATATTGCAATGACTTGAATTGCATTAAAACATGGCGGTGACTCAGTTGGAATTAATTGGCTCTGACTCATGAATTGGAATTGGAATTGACCTGGAACGGCATTGCTTATCAACGGTATTTAGGTAGAAATGGATTTAACTTGACTTGTTGTTCATTTGATGTGTAGGTAATTGATTCCAAGAAAGGGAGTTATGCCCATTCCTGGAAAATAGCAAGCAAAGCCCGTAGCCAGCTCTTTGTACTGTACTTTCTACTAAACTGGGAATTGTCTCCGTATATCATGTTTGTTACAGGTGGGTATTGGTAAAACAGGGACAGAGCCAAATTCATGGACTGACCCAAAACATCAAAAATCCTATAACTTCATACCTATCGGAAATATCAACACAATTCAAACGTCATGAGTCAAATGGAGTTAAGTGGACAATTTTGGCTCTACCCATGACGTTCTTTGAACGTACAGTATTGCACCAGCAAAATAGATTTAGTAAAAGCTAAATTCATGAACTGGTGTATGGACAGACCCATAACTTTTTACCTATGGGGAATGTCAACTCAATTCAAACGTCATGCGTAAAATTGAGTAAAGTGGACAATTTAGGCTCTACCCATGTCGTTTTTCGAACGACAGGAAAAGGGATGATGGACATATTCATAACTTTTTCACCAATGGGGAATACGAACTCAGTTTCAACGTTATGAGAAAAATGGTGTAAAGAGGACAATTCTGGCGTCACCCATGATGTTTTTTTTTTTGACATAATGCCCCTGGAAAAGGGATTTAATAAAAGCCGAATCCATGAACTGACTCATAATTGTTTACCTATGACGCTTACTAATTCGATTCAAACGTCATGAGCAAAGCGGCGTAACGTGGACAATTCTGAATCTATCCATTACATTTTTGGAACGTATTGCTCCAGGTATTTGGATTTCAAAAAAACCAAATCCATGAACTGACCGGCACACGTTTTAACCAATGGGGAATATCAACGCAGTTCGAGGGTCATCAGAAAAATGGATTAAAGTGAAGTATGTTGGCTCTATCCATGACGTTTTCTGAACGTATTGCTCCAGGGAAACGGATTTCGATATATTCAAATCCATGAACTGACCATGACAGATCCATATTTTGTTACGTACGGGGAACATCAAAGTTCAGACGTCATGAGTGAAATGGGGTAAAGTAGACAATTAATTGGCACTACCCACGACGTTTTTTGAATACGGGAAAAGTATTTAATAAACGTATTTGCATCTCCTACTTTTTACATAATGACGTTTGAACTGAGTCGATATTCCCCATATAAAAAAAAAAAAAAAACTGGCTCTATCCCGGTTTATTGTTGCCCCCTGTCAAGAAATGCCCAGCCTTGGGCGATTTGACAGTTAATAAATGTTAAGTTAAGTTGTACCAAGAGTCCCTTACATAGGAGGTGCATGCTTGTTGTGTGCCAAGGGCGCCCGCTGAACGGCACAAAGGGGTGGGTCCGAAAACTCAGGAAAGGCAAAATGGTACCGTACGCGAAATCAACGACGCGAAATCACGTGACACCTGGGAAGTCGTCTTCACTCCATCCCATGCCATGTTGAAAAAAAAAAACAAGGTTATATTTTAACCTTTTACGCTCAAAGCATTTTTTTCCTATCATTATTGTTTCTGCGTAAAAAGGCAACCCTCCTCTGGGGGGGGGGGGGGTTTGAGCCCAAATAGCCCCAATTTAGAGGCGCCCTTGATGTGTGCCACGCTCTTCTATAACCATATCCCAATCGTTTCGCGTTACTTTACGCTGAAATACCTTTGCTCTGCATCAATCCTTCGTCCCCTCCCTCCCCCCGTCTATTTTTGAACTCGTCCTTCATTTTTCAACTCACTCCATCATCAAGATGATCCACGTTCCTTGCTCATGTTGTCAAGAGACGGAACAACCAAAGAATGAAGAATGAAATACAGAAGAAAAAGAAAGAGAAAAAAAAAACAACCCGTAACAACACCAAAGCTCAACTTTCGAGTTGCTACTCGAATCTCCTGACGGACCGGTTACAAATTAGTTTGGGCAATAAACATCCCCCTGGCACAACCAACGTGTCTTTACCGTCACCGCTCTCCCTCTAATCGTAGGACCGGCGTTTTCGATAACAATATCATTAGAGCATGCATAGCTGACAAATATGCGACCCACTTGGTTCCCTTCCCCCAACCCCCTCCTTTCTTACACCACATCAATCGGCCCGCCATTAGCCGCAGGGATGTATATGTCTCACGTAGCCTTCTTCTTCTCAGCTCCCTCGTAGAAATTTATGACGTCTTGTTTTCAGAGTAGAAGGAAGGCAGGGGGAAAAAGATGGCGGCCGAAGCCGTTTTGGATTTGAGTGATGCACTTTGACGTTAGTTGCCGAGATCGCCCCGAGGTGTCGCCTCGGGCGGACTGTTGAAGTTCAAGACAGTATATCTAGAGACGGAGAAAATTAGGCTGTAAAGTGAAGACGGATGAAACGGATAGCCACTGACAGGACTATATAGATGTTCACTTCTGGCAAAATTTTACAAAGAGCATCAAGAAACTCGATAATAAAATATGTGTGGTTTTGCAATCGTGGGTATTTCGCAATTTGTGACATCTCAACAGAGCAGCGTCAAGTGACGTCATATTGGCTACGAGACACCATTTGGAGGTAATATCCACAAGGTGCACCAGATTAAAATGTAACGGAAAAAAACGGCACTTCTAGTCAAGACAGTGCTTTGCGAGCGGATTTCTTAGGCTTAAAAGAACGTTGTTTTCTCCAACAACAAAAATCGCGCGTTATAGGCTTAAGAAATCCAGTCTAATAGCATTGGCTTCAATAAGACGATCTTCCTTTCTCCCTCCAGTGCTCCTTGCAGCTAACCCAGTTGCTCCACCATAGAGTTATACACAATAATACTACGTCGTGTCACTGCCCTATTGCTGTATTTCGCAATTGAGTGATATCACAATTATACATTTCCAGGGCCTCGATTCGTTTATCTCCTTATCTCGCAAATGAATCAATATTGCTGACGCAAAACACAAGGCCCCCCAAACTTTGTTTAAATTCTTATAACTATAGCTGTACCCCCGGCATAATATATATCGGTCTAGCTGTTTCCCCGCATGAGCGAACGAAATACTTTTCTGGGCAGCATGAATTGAAAAGAATTGCCGCTGCCCCTCCCGTGCCCCTCCCGTGCCCCCCCCCCTCAAGGCCCTCACCCTACATTCACTCATTGTGTGGTCAGATTTTCCGCCCTGCAGACTCTTGGGCCCATCCCGCATATCCACCATTGCCTGGTCTGCCCACCTCCATCCCTGCTGCCCCTTACTTGGAACCCGTGGTGTTTTTTGATCTTCTTAGGGACGTAATAGCGTTTTCAATCGGAGGGGCGACACTGTTACTCTCAGTGTGGCTGAATTGCCTGTTGAGCCCGCAACTATGATCGCGCATGCAGTGATTGTTAATCAATCAACTTTGAAACTACTCCACTCGGCTGTAATAGCCAGCATTACTGAAACATTATTTCGTTTGTTATACTGATTGTTACAGGGCACATCCGTTTACATTGTCTGCAGCTTGCCCTTTTTCCTTGCTGCCGTGGCAAGAATCCACCCCAAAAATGAACCAACTCGTCCTCTTTCATTATAGTGCATGATGGTGAATTATATAGATAGAAGAAGATAGATAAGCAACGATTGAGAACAGTTTAATACTAAGAGTGTTCTGTGGAGACAGAATCCCTAATAGCAACCCTATTAATAAAGCTGCAGATACGAAATTTATTGGAAGCAGTCTGATAAAGAGAACATAGCATCAAATTAAATATCAGGATACATATTAGGGTAAATATTAGATATCTTGCCTATGTAACTTGTTCATCTAACAATTATTATCTCTATTGTGTGAGCGAAGTATCTTGAGTCCTGGAAGTATTTTACGAGCGGCTACTTCTTCCTGGAGGGGGCGGCTTTAATGGACGGCCGCCATTGTTTTTGTAACCATCTTGGATATCAACAAGGCACACTCTGCTGCCAAAAACGTACAATCGATTATCTGTGTTCGTTCTGCAGCGAACTCAAGATAGGCCGCGCACATTTTAATCTCGCTTATCAGTCTAATTTAAGTCAAACCTCGTTTATACAACTAAATCTTATCTCGTTAATCTCCAATTTCGTTTACCTTCTTTATCCCAAATCTCGTTTACCTGATTTATCTCAAAAAGCGTTCATCTCAATTATCTCATATCGCGATTATCTCATATATCAATATTCTGGATATATCATTAACCTGAAATACCTCCAAGATTAAAGAATAACAACCGGTATTGGAATTGAAAAACGCTTAAGCGTGAAAAATGCGGATAAGCATTAAAAAAACTTAGCAGGTACAAGAAAAAGACATGTAAGTCCTCAGCGACACACCGCACTTACTGTGTAAAAGAAGCACTAGCTTGTTTTTTTTGTGGCGCTGGAGATTCTTTTACACATATTGGTGCGACGCAGATGGCATACGTATCTGTTTCTTGTATTTATCCCAGAGACATTAATTTTTTTTAAGGTCTACATCCTTATTTTATACTCTTAAGCGTTTTTTAATAATAATCCATATCTTTCTTTCGGAATCAGTTCCTACCGGATCCCATAGAGGGCGACATGTTGGCGCGAGCATTACCGTCCGGCCTACTTGGCACCTACACGTGAGGTTGTTTTCAAAGTGTCCCTTCAGGCTGTATGTGGCTGTTCTCATAGGATAGGTTTTTGACGATTGCGGTTGCAGGTATCCTACACTAACTTGCTGAGTGGTTTTCTCCCAGCCCAGCGGCAAAGAAAAGATTATTTCCCTGGATTTTCCATTCGCCACAATTTCCATTAGCCATATAAACAGAACGATCATTTCTGCTGTTGTTAGGCCAACAAAAAGGCTTAAAAATCATACAAATTTTTAAGCATAGGTCCAAATTTATTCTTTCCTGAGATGGTTGTAAGACTTCACTTTCCTGTGGCGAATGGGTGGATCAACCCTCCTTTAGATGAAACTTAGAAAAATAGTCGAATTACAGTCCTTTGCATCTGCAAATGTTGTCTTGGGACTGAGAGGTAGTGACGATTTTTGAACAAATACATAGGATATTTTACAAGCCGCAATCGCCATGAGTTAGCATTATCTTACAGATCTAAGATTTAGTAGTAGTCGTCAACTTACGTGGGTGTTCTATAAGTATGCGACGAAATGACGTCATGCATGTTCTTGGGAGGAGGGGGGGGGTGAGGTTTAACGGCGCGTTGACAGCTAGGTCATTAGCGCCAACCTCAGTCACAGTAACAGTGGTCCGGGCTGCCACTACGCCACACCTTACAGAGATGTTAAACAGACCTTAAATCTAGATCTTATCGTACATCTGTACCTCCTGCAAAAAACGTAAAAATCCAGGACAGGATGACAGACTTATCAACCTTTAGGGCGCGTATACGCAACGGCTCATCTTTGCATTCTCGCAGCTAGACGCTAGAAATCCTCTGAAATTCCAACATGGCGGCGGTTTTAGCTATGTCGACTCGCAATGAAAACACTGAATAATCCGAGTTCGGAAACGGATGTGAAAATTTTGTCAGGAGGAATTCTTTATCTTATTGTCACGGATTACAAGACTTAAAGCATTTACTCAAACGAGGTTGGATTTAGCTAATCCAGATAGCGTTGTTACCATGGCAACGACAACTTTGCCATTGTGATTAAATTCTAGCTGCGAGAATGCAAAGGCGAGTCGTTGCGTAAACCCGGTCTTAGTGATTACGCGATGCAAGCTGTAACGTATTTGCAGGTTTAAAATGTTTTCTACGTCAATTTTCAGTTCCCTCGTCATCCTGAAGTATTAATGAGTACGGTATAGCTTAAAGATTTAACACTGGAATTATTTATATCAATGAGCAGTAGTTAAAACATTAAAAATAAAAAAATAAAAACCGCCCCATTTCGTGCGACGGTCGACATGGCGATCGAAGGGTTTTAGCGGCTGCTTTCGCTGATGGAGAGAGAGGCGGACTGGCGGGATAGAACGACGGAGTAAGCGGGCGGGCAATTTTTGTTAGATTTATGAGGAAAGGACTAGCCTCGTAAAACGCATATTAATAATTGATCGGTAAGGCATCGTGAGACCCTTTATTGAAGTTAAGCGGTCCCGGGCATCACATGCGTGTTGTGTTGTGTGTATATGTTTTCGTTGGCTGCATGGAGAAATAAATGGTGGCTCGTTTCGCGGTGTATCCTGGGTGATCTTCTGCAAAACAAATGGCTGTAGTAGACTGGCAGAATTAAGGAACAAGACTTTTATGCCTGCTTAGGACTATGTAAGAGCTCAGTGGCGGGTGAGGGGGGCGGGGGCTTGCTCTTTTCGGGAAAAAAAATGTCCATTTTGCCGTAATCTGTAAAAAAAAATATGCCTTATTTTGGCCCTGAACCGATAAACCACGCAGGTGCTGCATCCAGAGAAAGGGTCTAGAGGCCTAAAAAAGGCAGAAAGAAGGCCAGGAAAGGGGCATAAACGGGTAGAAAAGAGAGACAAGCTAAAAAAAAAAGGGTAAAAAAAAAAAAGAGACTGACGAGCCAAAAAAAAAAAGTCCCGGGAAAAAAATCTCAGCATCCCCTTTTACAAAAGTTGCCCCTGCCCTTTTGGTGGTCTGTGCCCCCACGCTATTTCCAAAAAAGGGCTAGCTGTTTCCCCTCAATGTATTTAAATAAGATGAAAGCCAAAACGCACAAACGAAATAAAACACTTCTAATATTTCGGCATCGTTAAAAACACTATATAGCGATGAATTCGTCGGAGATTAAAAATCACAATAAAACGACCCCCATACACGTTCTCCAGATCTGCACCTATACCAGAACATTACCACTTCACGTTTGGTGGTAGCCCTATCAGTTATCTACAAAATGGTAACAACTGTTCACATTCAAAACAACCGCAGCAAGAATAACCGCAGGCTTACATACTATCAGGGCACGTTTATGCAACCACTCGCTTTTGCATTTTCGCAGCTAGAAGCTAGAAATCACCTCAAATTCCAACATGGCGGCGGTTTTATGTCTGCCGCCTCGCAACGAAAACGGCAAATAACGTGAGTTCAGAAGCGTTTGGGAAAATTATTTCGTCATGAAGAATTCTTTATATTACTGGCACGGATTATAAGACTGCAAGTGTTTACTCAAACGATGTCGGATTTAGCTAATCCATTTAGCGTTGTTGCCATGGCAATGTCACTTTTGCTATCGCGATTGAGTTCTAGCTGCGAGAATGCAAAGGCGAGTCGCTGCTGGGTTAACGCGCCCTCACTCTGCGTGGAAGCTCCACGGCCTAACATGAAAAAATCGGGGATGAAAAAAAGAAGAAACATGGAACGGCGTCTTCCTGGTGACAAAAAGAATACTAACTGTAGTGAAACCTAAACCGTTGATGCAACAAGAAAAGGCACCAACAATACAAACAACATTCCCCATTTGTTCCCAAGTAGTAAATCCTGAGCCTTTTTTTCCTGAAAGGTCTTCATTAAGGCGAGAGTCTCAGCACCACGGGACGTCAAAGAACCTAACATCACCGAACTTCGTCTGTAGAGTGTGAATGGGACAAGCTAAAGACCTGTCACGTGCCCATGGTTAGCGCGGTCGGCGTGATCTGTAGGACGGCAGGTGTCCATGGAGCATGGTCCAGCGAAAAATCATCCCTTTTCTTCAATTCCCCCTTTCAACAAGAGAGGTTTCTGCTGGGGTTTTGTGGATTTCTTTTGTCGATTTCTTGTCTGACATAATCAGGGCCACAAAAGGTCCATGGGGAACTCTCAGTTGGAGGTCCTGCACCAGATAGGAAGTCAAGTCAGCCATCTTTCACCCGATCTCCCGTATTCCCCCCTCTCTGTCTCTCCCCACTCCCCCCACGTCAAGGGGGCGCCACTTGAGGAGGCAATGACACGTGACCAAGGGCCAAAAGCGGCTTATTTAAGGACCAAGCAAAAGGCAACTTAACGCGGATTCGGCTCAATGGGGACCACAAAAGGGCCTACTGTTAGGGCGACAAGGACGAGGCCAGACGACTTGGCACCCGCGTCAAAGCACACCCTATAGGATGGGATGATCCTTGAAATATGGAACTGTGCGGCCCAATTTTCACGGTTTTAAAAGTCGCAGGCTTGTTCTATATCCCTTTGAGAGCTGGATCTAACTAGTGACGTTTTAAGAAACGTCATTTCGAGTTTGGGGTTGAGTAAAGTGCAAAATTCATGTTGGTAAAGTTGACTGGCAACTTGCAGTGACACGCAATTCGAAATTTGCAGTAGTAAAACTGTGGCGGTAGCACAGTCCTCACATTACATTTTGAGTTGTATGACTTTTAGTATTTTGAGTTGTTTGATTTTTAATCTTTAAATGATTTAATGAACTCTTGGGTTTGAGGCGCTTCCTCCTTTGATTTGCAGCCGAGGGAGTATTAACTGATAAAAAAATGGTTTTCAATTATAAAACCGTATTACTAAAGATTACTATTTAGATTACTAAAAACGATTACCAAGGATTACTTTGAAATACCAAGGATTTCCTCGGATTGCTACTGAATTAAGAAAGAGTACCATTGGATTAGCACTGGTTTCCCTTTGCCTCGTATTACCATACTTACCAAATTCAGATTGTGTGGTAAACTTCGGATTACTGCATCACTACACGGAGTTCTTCTGATTACTGGATGCGAGAATGGATTACTACAGGAATACTTCGGATTATGGATTATACTACGGATTATACCATAACATTCTGAATATTTGATTACTGTAAGGTGTACTTTGGATTATTGGATGCGATACTGGATTACTACAAGGAATACTTCGGATTACGGATGACTGGATTACTAAAAGGAATATTTCTGAGTATTGGATTACTTCACGGAATACTTCGGATTATCACCAGATATCCACTGTTTTTTTTTTCAGTTTCCAGCATGTCGGTTTAGCTCGAATTACCTGTAAATACTTCGGATTAATGAAGCGTACTGCGGAATACCCAGAATGAATTGGATTACTACGATTACAAGGTGATTACCAAGGAATACAATAAGCAGTAAACATAAAAGAACTTTCAGTAGTATATGAGTAAATAAAGCCATTAAGTGCACCTCAGTTGAAATCACAAAGTTTCGTATCCCAGATCGGGGCCATTATCAAGTGGGGAAAAAAATTAAAACATAGTCAAATCACACACAAAAAAAGATAATCTATACCATGCAAGTAAAAAAAAAAAAAAAAACCATTACTTTAAGGACTGTCTTAATATACATCATTAAATTAATAAGTAATAAGTAGTTTATTACGACAGTTCGAAATTCATGGTGAACTTGTGTGTGCCGTATAAGACAGATACAATAGAATAGCACATGGTACGAATAATGGAAAGGTAATATTGAACACAATATTTGTTGACAAGTATGTAACTAATAATTATGAACATAAATTCATAGCAGGCATTAGAAACAAAAATAAACACAACGTAAAGTTTAAATACAAAAAGAAATAATACTCACTAAATGCACTTGCAACGTTTATTTTTTATACGCACACACACAGTGTCCAATTCCATCATACCCCCCCCCCCCCCCCACTCCGTCATATTTTTATTGAAGAACGGGAACGGGGTAGGGAATATGATGGAAATGGGCTCTTGAAATGATTTCAAGAACAGTGCCTTTTACAATACTCTGTATAGGAGTTCGTGACAATTAGGTCCCATGACAATTCGGTCCCAAGTCACAAAATTTTCCAAGTTAAAAAAAATAAATAAAATGCAGTTAAAATTTGAGCAACAACTATTACAACTATGACCAAAAAAAATGAGAATCTTATGTTGAGTGCAATGCCAGTTTCTAATTTTGTTTACAACGTGAAATTTTAATATTTTTCAAATTTCCTGGTCATTACGCCTCTGTACTAAAGGACAGCTTATAAAACCGAGGTCACCCTAAAATATATATGCAGTAGGGCGGGAGTTATGCTAAGTACACTGGTGCTACAGAGGGAGACGGGGAGGACAGTAAAACATTACTCTTCCGCAGTCATATCAAATCTCGGTCAGAGTAAAACGTTACTCTGAAATGGTCCGATCAAATCTTGTTCAGAGTAAAAACTTTACTTTGTCACAGTCACATCAAATCGTGGTCAGAGTAAAACGTTACTCAGTCACAGTCAGATCAAGGGCAAATCTTGATGAAATAATTAGATATCTTCTAGTATGGCTCTCCAAAGTTTACAAAGCTTTCTATGATTTCCCATAGAAAATTTATCGCTGAAATCACGGCTTCTTCTCCCGATACAAAAATGGTGAGATCATGCCACACTATTCAAGTGGTAAACGTTCTTTCAAAGTCTATCAGATGCGGTCATGGCCCAGGGCACGTGCACACTGGAACACTTATAGCAGGTGCCTCACCCCCCCCCCACACACACCCGTTTTGCCCTTTTTAAGTGATTAAATTACGAAGAAAAACCATAAAACAGATCGAACTGGCAACCCAACCCGTTCCCAGATCGCTGACACAACGCCTGTATTGATGCACCCACTCCTCCACTGGCATAAAGATGACTCTGAACCCGTCATTAAGTTCACAGCAGTGACAAGGGCTCCATTCGGCCGAAAATGCTTGCGGCCGTAGGCTTCTTTTCCTATAGCTAACCTTTCAGGATATGTAAAAAACGCTCGGCTGCATTCTAAACTTCGCCAGTTCGATGGCAAATTCATGTTGTGGCATTTGCATCGAGGGCAAGTCGTAATTGTTAATGTTGTCAATTCATTTCACCACGCTAGAATCAAAAGAAAAGAAGAAAAAAAGGGAAACGGTTAATATTAACGTATGGCGATTAAACCTGTCACGAACCCAGCACGCAGCATTAAATCGGTACCAATGTCTAAACACCCAACCATGCTGCAACGGCCCGACCTGTATTGACCAATAAGAGAACTCAGCATGCATTGGGGGTTCCAGGTGCACATATTCGCATACCCTGGAGCTCACGTTAAAAATCAATTGTAACCCAAGGCGTGTTTCAAAACTACGTCCGCCGAGGGTGTGGTCCAGGGACATGGACAACCAGCCTTCATTAGCGGGGAGGGTAGGTCGCCCAACGATTTGCTAATTTGCATGCGTGCGTACAGATGGCAGGCTGCTCACGAAGACGAACCAGAATAATGAGATAGGGGTAGGAAATTCCGGGGTGGAAGGGGGGGGGGTTGGTTGTGGACGGGAGTAATGCATAGCGTAGAAAAAGGAACCTGTATGCAATAGGGAAATGTAAAATTAATTTGTATTCCGATATTGGGCGGAAGGAGTAAAACTTGGTGCAAGGGTTTTCACGGTGGCTGAAGGGTGGGAGAGACTCAGCCTGTTGCAGCAGAATCGGGAAGGAACGACGTGAAGGGAAGGGCCCGGCTACGCGTTGGTTATTTGCTTACATACTTTGGCAAATCTTGACTAACAGCAACACAGTATACACGGGTGAACGGATATACTGATAAACGACCAGTACAAACACTTAGGGAAGGGTATAGAGCAGTGACATTTACCACCATATTGGATACCAGTATGGGTTTTGGAGGGCATAACTACAAGGTGCACTACATAAAAATGGAGGGGAAAAACAACGGAAGAGCAGATTTCTTTAGGCTTAAAATAACGTTGTTTTCTCCAACAACAAAAAATCGCGCGTCTTAGGTCTAAGAAATCACTCTTCACAGCATCGGCTTCAGTGTGACGCCCTTCTGTTACTCTCTGAAGTGCCCCTTGCAGCTAACCCATTAAGGCTCCAGCATAGAGTTATATAAAATAATACTACGTCGTGTCACTGCTCTATAGCGAAAATGCGCGACAACGTAGGGCGTGCGGGCAAATAAACAGAGGATCAACGCATCATATGTGGCTGAACATCCACAGACTAATCGCAGAAGAAGTGGCTTCAGAGTCACAGAGAGTAAATGCAAGGTTAGCACAAACTCGGTTTTTTGTGAAAATAAAACAAAAAACTAACCTACGTAGTTTTTTCCAGGTTTTTCTGTTTTTTGGGGGGAGTTTTATAGGGTTTTACCAGTTTTTCCGGTTTTATCGAGTTTACCGGGCCCAACTTACGCTTCTGTGTTAGTTTATGAGTGTTTTACAAGTAACAGTAAAACAGTGTTTGTTAAGGTAAAACACATAATAATGACAATGCCAACGTAATACACCACTGTTTAACAAAAATCTTTCCTTACAAACAATTAAGAAAATGGGGGCGGGGGGGGGGGTGAATTGAAGCTTAATGGCGCGTCGACATCTTGGTCATTATCGCCCATGAATGGCTAGAAAATAAACACTTGAACGTGAACGAAAACGATAGGTCATTGCTACTCCTTATTGAAACCAAGGGTACAAACAGACTGTGGAAGGTTCTCCATCGGGTTTAGAGCCATTACACTTGGAACTGCCTTCCGGAACAAGTCGTGAAGGCTCCATCTGTTGAAACCTTCAAGACTGAGACATTTTGATGAAATTTGTAACCTTTAGCAGAATTGTAACCTTTGTTCGCTTGCTGGGCCGTCGTTATGTTATGTTATGTTATGTTATGTTATGTTATGTTATGTTACGTCAACCAGGTTAACTATTGCTTGCACTTAGGATGTCGCCCAGATCGGCTGATTTTTAATACTGGTAGGTAAATAATATAGGTAAAATTAGGTGACGTGAGTTTTTATTGTGTATTTTTTTTTAGGTATGGGTTGAGCCCGAAAAAAAACCCATCGGATGTTTCAGGCAAACCGTGAATGTAAGTCAGCCAAAATGATGCACCAGAATCCAGACGCTATCCAAACCAAGGCACAGCGAACATATTGAACATTGACTTCCCCAAAGGCCGGAGACGACAGAGAAGAACATACATTTTGCCGAAAAAAATTCAAGCTTAATTCGGCTCCATCGACGCGCCGTTCCCCCGGTTAGTCCGTAAGATAAAGTTGCCAGTTCAAAAATTCTAACCCCCGACCCACGGGACAAAAGATTCTGTTTCCATCTTGGTATCGAGTATTTAAAAGAAAGATATCTTATGACGTTTTGTCTCCGTCCATTTGACGCATGAAACCTGTAGTTCAAAAAAGTGTAAAATATACAGTTGGCGTCGAAAATTTCCGTAATGCTTCACTGTTGGAGGGGGGGGGGGGGGGGGGGAAATTGAACGACTTCTAACTTTCATATCTTCTGCTCAAGACCTTGTAAGAGTGGAGCACCTCTATACACAACCGGAAGTCGAAACCGGAAACCAGAAACAAGATGGCCGCCACGCATGCGCAGTAGCTGTGACGTCACTTCCGGTTGTATATGGAGGAAATTCTCTCTCTTGTAGCCTTTTATTACACATAGCTATATAAATTTCCGAATATTACAGAATACTGAGAATAGATTACCTTTACAAAAACAATCAAAATTAATATTGTTTAATGTTTACTGTATAGACAACACGTCCGCCCTGAGCCATCGTTGTGTGTAACTAGACAATTCCTTTATAGAGGGATAAGGTTTTTTCTTTGACAGTAGTTTCTTGACCTGTGGAATGTGCGAGTATGCTTTATATGGATTTTGTACTTTATCTGTGTTTAACGGGAAAGGTCTGAATGACTTGGGTAGCCGATAATTAAAGGCCCCTTCTTTTAAAGTCTTATGTACTGCTAGTTACTGAAGTCATACAGGTTTTATTACTCCCTTTCCCAAAGATCTGTTCTTCTGTCAAGTGGACACAAAAACTTGATCAGGAATTGAAGATAAGTGTAAATCCGCGATAACGACTCGTTCCTTCACCGTAAAGTGCGCTAATTCGAGGCACTGTTTTAAAAACTTTAAACCATTTCACGAGCAGCATGCTATTTGCAATGTGGGATTCAGTACTTTTTTTTCTAGTCATTGTGACACCAGTCCAAACGCAGGAAAAATCAATGCGAGCACGTTCATGCTTTTCTCGGCCACAGTGAAAAAATGGGAGCGTGTTCAATCTTTTCAAGGTAGCAATGAAAAAGGAAGAGCGTGTTCAGTCTTTTATTTTCTTGTATCATGTCAAAAATTGTTGCTTTACCTGTTTCTTTCGGCAAAGTTTGATTGTGCTTTTCTTGTATTCTATACGGATTGTTCTTGTTTTTTTTTCCCTCTTATCTTTGTAATTTTTTTCTTTATGTTTTTTTTTTAGTGATTTTTTTAATGATTTCTAGCAAGTAATCCTGGATTTTGAATGTTGGAAATTTTTCTCAGCATTTTTTTTTTCTTACTCCGTTTTGTGTTTTAGTGTGCCCGTGACCAACACGCGGGCAACTGCTCTTGTGGTGTTTGGGTTTATCACTTCCATGACTGACTTTGTATTTTGTATTGACTAAACTCAGCTCAACTCAACTTAAAGTATTGAAAAAGGGCTACCAGCCGGCATGTGATGTATAGGGGTTGGTGAGTGGGCGACCCTAACGTGCCATAACTAAGGTGTGGGGCTGGTTTAATGTACAAGGATATTAGTAATAAATAGATATTTGGTTGGGATTCAGTTTTTGATGATGGTCAATGATGTCCTACATTCGCTCTGCCTGCCACGACTTTGCCAAATAAGCTATATATTATGGGATGGTTAGTGATAGAATGATTACAAGGACGTGATTACTGGAGTGGGGAGGACTGCAGACAATTAGGGGAGGAATAATAGTAACAATTTCTCGTTAAAAAGCCAAAAGTAACTTACATGAATGGAGGACAAGACTGGAATGGGGGCTTGGAATATATTATTGTGGTTACCTATTCCAAACAATAGGTTGGCTAGGCAATGCACGAGCTTCACAATTGGTTCGATCTCACGATACATTATTGCCTGATAAAACAGCAAGTGAATGTAAGAAAAGAAGCAGGGCACATTTAAGATCTTCGCCCAAGCTCAGCTCAAGGTATAATCAAGGTCATCAGTCCCAGCATCAGGTCGTCCAATATTAACGTTGGTAAGAGCTGAGGCAGGATGAGTCAGTACAGTGAAGGGCAATGTCGATTATTAACTGTCAGTAACAAACGAAATAGTGCGACATGCATCCTTGACAGAACATTCAAGGCCAATCCAAGTCTGGGGCCCAGCCGAAACAAACGACAGTGCGACAACAAACGGAGTATAGAGCCGTAACATTTGCCGCCATATTGGCACCAGTATGGATTTTGGAGGGTGTAATTACAAGGTGCACTACATAAAAATGGAGGGAAAAACAACGGAAGAGCAGATTTCTTAGGCTTAAAATAACGTTGTGTTCACCAACAACAAAAATCGCGCGTTTTAGGTCTAAGAAATCACTCTTCACAGCATCGGCTTCAGTATGACGCCCTTATGTTTCTCTCTGCAGTGCCCCTTGCAGCTAACCCATTAAGGCTCCAGCATAGAGTTATATACAATAATACTACGTCGTGTCATAGCTCTATAGTGCGACCACATGACTTCCTATTAGACCGGCGTATGTTACACCCGGGTCAACTAGTTTTATTGATTTGTTGAACTTAAATTTACAATTGCATGTGCAAAATTTCATGCGAATCGGACAGTGGGTTTCAAAGTTGTCATGGGGACACAGCCGATGAGAGATACGTAGACACGGGTACAAGATGAGTAGGCCCATTCCAATGTTTCCTACATCGCGTAACTAAAAAAAAAAATAATTATAATAAAAAAATCAGCCTGCCTTGAAGCTCTCAACAAAACGAGAAAAAACACATAAAAACCCTCAAAAATTAATACCGCAATAAGACTTCTATAAAAATACCCTCTGTCATCATTAATTGCGCGTCCTTATCTCCCGCCGTACTCCTAAATGATAACCGAGGTGCGAGCTAAACGAGCGGAAACTACTATAAACGTTGGTAGTTTAGTATTTCAACTCCTCAATTACGCTTGCTTTATTGCGGAGGGGGGGTTGGCTACCGAAACGCTACAACCTCAAAAAAATAACAACTAATAATTGTAACTATAAAGTTTTGCAGCTGTTTCCAGTTCTCAGCGAAAACGTTAAATTAAAAATTAATTCAGCCGTAATTACGTGAAGACGACCCTTATACTTCTAACGTTTGTACGTCTATATCCGTATATACTTGGAGTTACGCCTAGAGGATTATAGTCGACGTTATACTGCAATTCATAACCTCAAATGGAGGCTATGAAAGAAGTTTTGAGGAACTCCCCCCCCCCCCCCCCACCCTTATAATGTCTTGTATCTTAGGGCCACATCTTTGCACCTGAGTATCCCAGTGCCGTAGCATCATCACTCATTAGGCCGCCTAATGTGCTACTCCATATCATTAGGGAGGCACATAAATTGATTCCTAAGCATTTCTTGCGGCCAAACTGCCCTTCAATCAAACGTCGGCATCGTGTTTTATTTCCGTAATTATGACCAACTGGGTGTCAACTTTGGAGAACTTTTTTTTTCTACTTTACTTTTTTTTTTAATCTATATAAAAGCGTAGCCCGTGTAATGCGGTGTGAGTAGCAGCTGTAACGAAAAAAGATATTAAAAAATAAGAAAAATAGATCCTAAATGACCCATTACACACACATTCGGCTTGTTGAAATTCTGACCACGATTCGAAACCAACCTCTAATGATTCTAATCACTGAGCTCTTTAATCGTAATAACGAAGGTTTTACAAGTATAGCCACCACTTTAATTTTTATTTATTTTTTTTTATCCTTCTATACCGTGCGAGTTAGTGGGCTTCACAAATTGGGATGGCGTTTCACGCACGACAAAAGACCTAATTGCTATGGAATTGGCGTTTTGGTGGTGTGGAAGTTCTCATCATTCATAAAACCACAAGCGTGCAGACTAATCTTTCAAATGAAATAGTAGCCATTACTATTCTTCATTAACCCCAAGAAGCGAATGTAAAACGAACTCTGTTGTTGTTGGTTGTTAAAACACATTTGACTGCAGCAGTAAGGTTTCACGTGGACTAAACAGTACAACAACACTGCAATGTCTGAAACCTTACAGGAAAGTTCATTTATGTCTCTGTGCTCTTTTGACTTCGGATTCGTTAAATCCTACATTAAGCGTCAAACGAGTTCGTTTTTGTTTTCTAATTCTTTTTTAGCCCCAAGAAACGAATGCAAAACGAACTCTGGTGTTATGAAAGTAAGGTATACGGCCAGCATATCAACCCGATTTTGGCAAAAGGCATTAAAAACAAAACTTTAAATTTTCCGGAGATGTGGTTCAAAATAATACAGGTTCAAAATAAACGAATCCAGGCTGACGCTGGGTCCAGTACTGCAGTGGCGTGTACAGAATCCCGGGAGGGCCGGTTAAAACTTTCAGCAAAACTGCGCAATCAGTTTTGGCAGTACACATTTTTTTTAAGTGGACACATTATTTAGGCCACGCGGAATTAAATTTATAATCTTCAGGCTCCCCAGCATCAATCAAAAACCTCCGATTTTAATTTTTTTTCTAAAAGGAGTCTTGACCCCCCCCCCCCGTATACACCGCACATAGAAAGATATGGAACACTGGCTATAATTTTCGACCAGGTCATAGATTTTGAGTTTTACAAACGACATTGGTCACCTGGAGGTGCCGTATCACTTAACATTCCCCATCTTAAGGTCTTTTGTAGATCTGTACTGTTTTACTTTGATCACAACTTTATTTTTCAGTAAAGAAAATTAACTCAACAAAAAACGGCTTCGCCGTCTAGAAAAAAAGGATTGGAGCTCGTACACCCATACTCACAGCTGTCAAGGAACACGAATAAAAACGGATTAGAGTTCACTCGAACGCAACGAATTATAATTTGAATTCCAATTCCAAGTAACAAGGATACGTTTTGTTCAATGGTTATGTCAGAAAGTGAACACTGTTTGTATATTTGAAATGTTTAATGTTTGTGCATGTGTATGCACTTAATTTGTGTATTATACTGGCTTTTTTCCAAATTTGTCTGCGTTTTACGTTTTAAGTCTGATTCTTGTGAGTGGCTATATGTGTATTTTGTGTGTCGGCTGGCATGTGACAATCCTTGTTCCCTGGAATTGGAGTTCAAATTATAGTTCGTTGCGTTCGAGTGAACTCTAATCCGTTTTCATTCGAGTTCCTTGACAGCTGTGAGTATGGGCATACGAGCTCTAATCTTTTTTTCTGAACGGCGATGCCATTTTTTGTTCAGTTAATTTGTTGGCTTTTTTCTCTTCATTTTTATTGCAATAGCTACGGTGTGGTCTATCATGTGTACGTATGTCCACTGTACACCCAATTTTGTTTGCGAAAAAACGAAACATTAGAAATGCGTATTTCTGATCAGGTTCTGCCCAAGCTTTTTTCCATGTTTGTTATTTGATGGCAACACACTAGCGTGTTTGTAGAGTATCAACTGATGGATAGTTGATTCTGTATTGTTGCAAGCAGATGCAGTA
The DNA here is from genome assembly GCA_023313725.1 of Lithobius niger. NCBI lineage: Eukaryota > Metazoa > Arthropoda > Chilopoda > Lithobiomorpha > Lithobiidae > Lithobius > Lithobius niger. The sequence goes on from JAHWFP010227515.1 coordinate 35,839, forward strand.
TTATGGCAAACAATCGCGGTAACAATTCAACTAGCTTCCCGAAGCCTGCATTGAAGAAGTAAATAAATCGCAGAGTCATTTCGCCGTCCAAGGCCTCAAAATTATAGACTTTGCACCAGACGGTTTAAAACTGAAAGATTAAATCGAAAACCAAGATCTATTTCATTTTGGTTCTCGACAACGATTGACTATATTTAATGTATCCGCCCCGAAGCCACTACGACAATGTTACTTTCCCCGTGCCGAGCATCGTTGCATCTTGTTCGAGTGAGCTACAATCCGATCTTATGCTCCTCGCCTATTGTTTCCCCATTGTTACATGTTGCAGCATTGTAACATTTTGACATAGTTAGCCGCGCCGCCTCCGCCTCCGCACTTTTTGAAAATTCTCGTGCGCAAACGAACTCTAATAAGCACTGCCTGCCAACTGTGCTAATAAAATGCAAAATGCGGTAGCGTAGCGTAAAGCATGCGTTGATGGATAACCTTATTGTTAGCAACTAAACGTTTTGTTGGGCTAATCTAGACACACGCTAGTGTGTCGCCTCCAAGTAACAGTAGATCATCCCATTGTAGACATCCGATTGTTAAAAATTGATTGTTAGTGATAAAAAGGCGGCTCACTAGCAGACAAGTGTCTATTAACTGTAAGTAAATGAAAGCATATTTTGGCATGTTGAGAATAAATCCCAATGTGACAGAAATGTTTCGAATTGTGGAAAATGTAAGGGGAAGGGTCAGAGATTAGGAAAAACTAAAATTTAAAGGATGAGTGTCCACCAATCACAGAGAAAAAGAAGCGTCAATAACGTTGTTTTTATGTTACTGTCTAACTAGCTAGCTAATAAGATTTTTCCCATGTTAAATCCCATAGACTTTTGGTCATGGCTAGCGCAAAATTGAGAAGGCCTACGTACCTCAACTTTTGCACACGGATGCATGGTGATCTGAGGATGGTCCTTATGTTAGTTTGGGGGTTGTAGGGGTCAGAACAAATGCGGGGGAGGGTTTTGAAATTCGCCACCGGCGAATTTAAATTTCGTTTCTTTTCCAAGTTGCAACCAAAGATTTTAAGCAACAATGGCTTGAACAATCAAGACTGGTCCTTAGATTTATTGTAAAAGCCTGGACGAACTGAACACTGAACTGTAACGAAGGACAAAATAAAGAAACATGAACGTTGCCGTGGATTGCGTAAGAATAAAGGGATGCACGTTAGATGATGGTTACGCAACAATACGAGCATACACGAGCTAATGGTTTTTTTTATTAATAACCCAAAAATAAAAATGCTTCGCGTTCTGCTGTTTTAGTAACAGCGACCTTCGGGTGTTTCTGTATGACTAAATGTGAACGAAATCTTGAAAAATTAAGGGGAAGGTGTAGGGATAAACAAAAGAACTGTAGGGGATGCGTTGATTGAGTGAGCGAAGCGAACAAATTCAGCGATTGTTAGCCAGTGTGTGCAAAAATATGATTGAAGCATCTTAAACAGATGGAGTAACCATATGTACGTTCACAGTCCTATGAAAGCTGTGATATCCACCCAAAACTAAAACTGGTAGAAAAACCTGCCAAGTTTCCAAAACTGGTCGGTCTTTGAAGGTAGTGATATCATTCCACCAGGGAAAGGCCGCCAAGGTTAATCGTATTAGCCAAGTTAATCGCACCGAATAATACTTTGGACGTTAAATGAAAACTTGAAGATTGCTACCGCTAGTATAGCAATCGTCTAGTTTTCATTTAACTTTCGAACTATTAGTATGTGCGATTAACTTGGCTAATAGGATTAACCTTAGCGGCCTTTCCCTGGTAGAATGATACCACTACCTTCAAAGGCCGACCGTTTGTGGAAACTTGGCGGTTTTTTCTACCAGGTTTGGTTTTGGCTGGATATATTGTTACCCTGTGTAAAAAGAATTGGTTACGGGTGAAACGTGGGTTTATCCTCAACGGCTAGCTCAGGCCCGGTAAAATAAACATGGCAGGTTCATAATGGGTTGGAGTCCCTCCTTTTCACCCTTCATCGACCTCCTAGACTTCATCTGCAACACAGACAAAAAAAAATAACACATGGCGTAATTAACATTTAATAATTGTTACTTTAACAAACAGCCAACACTAAAGACAAGCCTTGTGAGTGCATATTAATAAAGTGAAAAAGAAAAAGATAAAACAAAACTCCACCGGCTGAGACTCGAACACAAGACCTTCCCTTTACCAACTCGGAGTTCAACCAACAGCGCTACCGGGGCGGACCCCCGGATACAGGTTTCAGCCAAGCTCAAACGCCATTCAGCCGTCAACTATGGACGTTACGAACTTATAAAGAAGGAGGGCAAGCAGTATATACTTCTTGGCTTTTACATATACTGGGTGTCCCAAAATTCAGGGGGTCATTACCTGTCGTAGATGACTGAAAGCGTGTAGTTGGTGAGTTCTCGAAGGAATCACCCCATTTATGAGGTAGGAGTGATGGTGCTC
>JAHWFP010227515.1:57888-83644 GCA_023313725.1 Lithobius niger
TATTGTTTCTAAGTTAGTGACATGAACAGAACAGCCTTTTGGAAAACCTGCCAGATTCTGAGGGCAGTTAAGGATACGTGAAGGAATTTTTCTTATCCAATACAGCAACAACAACAAGCGAACTGTTGAGGTTCTTTTTATTTTGTGCAGCTGTGGGCACTTTTAATTGCATATAATTTGTTTTACCCTCGTTGTAAAAATAGTATTAAGTTGCTCAATTCGATCTCCAAAGATGATTTTAAAATAAAAAAAACGTGCTTTTATTTTTCTTACACTTACGTTTTCTCATGAATTAATCCTGGGTCTGGCAAAAAGACGAAACTCCCTGTTTCGTCTTTTTGCCAACTGACTGAAGCGACTAATTCAAAAATTATGAATGGCAAAAAAACGAAATTGCTTTTACTCCTGTATTTCTGCGAGGCTGGTTTTAAAATTTTGATAGTATTATCTTAAAGGGTCAGACTTCCTTTCTGCTTAATCTCAACTCGAATGGTTGTTAATTAGTAGGTCGGCTGGAACAAACTACGCAAAATAGCTATCCTGAAAAGTTGACTTTTTGTAGATCCGTCTTTCTGACTTTGGAGGGCAGAGTTTTTGTTTTATAAACTGCCAAAGAGCTACTAACACATTCGTGTACTAATTAGCACACAAATCTGTTGGTATAGTCCTTTGGCAGCTATAAAAAAAAAAAAACTAATCCACCCAGCTTCGTCAAAAAATTCAAAAGGATGTTAAATGGCTTTGCGAAGGAGGGTTTTTTTGTTATATGACTAGGGCAAACAGATCCTCAGGGAGAAAAAAAGTCAAATTCATCAGAAAAATCAGAAAACGAGGAAAAGAATTTCTGGTAACGGGTTTATGGGATGGGAGGTGGTTCAAAAACACTTTGAGCAAACTAGAGGAAAAGTACAATTCTAGGAATGAGAAACAATAACTTCAGCAGTCAAAATTCCTAAAAACACCGTTGCTGCTGGCCCACCGCCCACATCATGTGATTTTTTAAACAAAATGTTGACGTTATTGCTAGTATCAACCGGTGTATATAGTTGCTTGAAAACTACTCTCTAAAACAGTTTTTGCGCCATGGCGTATTTTTCATGTTGCAGGTGTAGATGATGGGAAGGCTCGGCACGGGGATGCTGACCCGAACTGCCTTATTACGTGCCAATACGTAACCCTTAGATCAAAAGTTATTCTATGCCGTATTGAGGTAGATATGAATCTCGCTCCAAAAGTGGTTTAAAAAACACTTCTCTGAATAAATAAAGAATAAGACTGCGTCATTCATACTTTAATTCGTGTGGAGATTTTATGCACAATTGGGAGCCTGTCGATGCGAAATGCTAATTGTTTAGACCAGGGAAAAATCATCTACACTTAACTTGTAAAGGTATAAGAAAATAAGGCAGTGGGTGGGGGGGGCCCGGGGGCGGGGGGGGGGGGGAAGGGGAGAATCAAAAATTTTTTCCAGGTTCTGGGGAGGGGAGTCATCGAAAACTTGGATTCATCAAAAACTTGGAGGTCACATTTTCAATTCCTCCCCCCCCCCGACATAGATAATCATACACGGTTCTCACCAATCTTTTGAGAACCTGAAAAACTCAGGGAATTTAAACTACGTTTGAAACTCAGGGAATTCTCCAATTTTTCACAAAGAAATCCTGGAAAACTCGGGGAAAAACTCCAAGCCACAATTTTAGGCCTACAGTCCTAAGTGCATTAAACATATTGTGTTAAGGCATTTGAAAATGTATCCTTGTACTTCTGTGTGAATACCTAAAAGTTCATTAAATCGGGCTACCCTTTTGCACTATGTGAGCCGTAAAACCAAGAATTTATAGGGTTGGGATAGGAGAATTTCTGACTGAGACCCCTTCGAAAATGTCTTAGGTTCGCTCCTCTTAGTTTAAAGAGGACGCCGCGAGTTTTATGTGGGAATTTTTACTCAATTTTCAGCCTATAATTAAACTAAACTAAACAAAACTAGCTTGTATTTAATTATTATTTAGTTTAGCTTAGTTGTAATTTAGTTTACTTTAGATTTGGGCTGAAAAATGAGCAAAAATTACCAAATGGAACGCGTGGCACCCTCTGAAAACTCGGACGGAACTAATAGGAATGAATGCAACACGTTTCAATAGGGACTTTTTAGAGTTACAAATTCTCCCCCCAACCCTATAAATTCTCGTTAAAACGTAAAATGTGTGCAGAAATTTTCTTCCTGAAATTTTGATAAATAAACTGTAAATTAACCTCAATTACTATGGAAAACCTGGAAAAGTCAGGGAAATTATATCAGTATTTTGGTGTGGGAAACTAGTGACATATTAAAATTCTCTCCTGTTTTAATCTAATCCGACTCTAATCTAATACTTGCTAATTAACAACACAGAAAACAGGCCAATTTAGCCACCTAAACGTTATCGGTGCTGATAGATATTACCTTCAAACGTTTGCCCACCAAAACAGTCTCTGAAAACATCATCTCCCGAATAAAAGCTGTCTACTAACTCACACACACGAAAGAAACGCGGACCTCCCTGCCAGCTCACACACACACGCACCATCCCTGTCAAAAGCAACTCACTCAAGATGGCGGACGGACGATGGCAACTTGGGCCGTCCCACATCCGAGGGCCAGCAGGCAGGCATTATTCATTCCGTGCGTATGAGGCCGTGAAGTGCCCTGTTATTGGCCACACATCTCTGTCTCTTGCGTGACAGATGGGGCCAGCCGAATAATCGTACACTCTCGGCCGGTAATTACTAAGCCAATCGTTGGGGGGTCTGTTAGGCCTACGAGCAAGGATCTCCCATGGCCCAACGAGGCCACAACACGAGATGATATTGATGTAACCGCAACAAGATGTAAAATATGAAACCTAATTTCACGTTGTTTGTTTTGTGGCGTGGATTTTTCGCATTTTGACAAGGCGTTGGGTGGGGGTGGGGGTTGAGGGGGAGGTGTTGTGTAAATGTTAATGTTGTGTTGGGGCTCGTTAAAATCGAGTGTTTGAAGGAGTCGTGTACTCAGTAGAAATGACGCAAGAGGCTGTAGTTGAATATCGATAATTTTTCAATGGTCACAAGTTGTATTTCCGAAATGAAAACAACACGCAGACTTTGAGTGAAATGCTTTTATCAGCTTGGTAGTGGAACGAGTGATTGAGAACAATGACCTGTGCATAAAGAGGCGCAAATACCAAGTTGCAGCAAAAGCAAGATGGAGGGACAAAGACGGAAATTGTCCCAAGATGGAGGGACTAACGCGAAAATTATCGCAAGATGGAGGGACAAAGACAAAAACTGTTCCAAATCGAGGGACTAAGGCGAAAATTATCGCTAAATGGAAGGATAAAGACGAAAATTATCGCGATATGGAGGGACAAAGACGAAAATTATCGCAAGATGAAACACTAAGTCGAAAATTATCGCAATGGAATTGACTAAGACGAAAATTATTGGGTAATCAGTGGTAATAACAGAAAAATGTTATCAGGTTATATCGTCAGGAATTGTGAGTCTATTTACTCGTTGGCCATAAGTTAATCCAATGGTTGGCTAAGGGATAGTTATCATCTGAATCATTTTTTCCTCGACATGCTTAGGTGCTATGGAAGAAGTTAGAACACACTCTACTAGATGACGTCACGTGTACTCAGCCTATATTTGTACGAAATCACAGCGAGAATTCACTAACGATATTATAGTAACAAAGCGAAACTGAGTCATATAGAAAACACATTTTCCGTAATAAGTCACAAAGCAATCAGAAGGTTGCAAGTACAGTCTTTGACTAACTGTGATCGTCTCAAGTAGGAATTCTCCAAGTAACATGGAATTCTGCCAGTCCAACGTTCTCAATTATCCGAGTTCTAAAATACTAGGGTGGACCTGCAGTCCCAAGTTTTTAGGATGTCCCTTTAGTAAGCCTAGTGTACTAAGACAGTCCAACAGTCCCAAGTTGTAGAATGTCGTTTTAGAGAGCTAGTATATAGCAGGTTCTTCCAGTCCCAAGTTTTAAGATGTTCCTTTAATAGGTCTAATATACTAGAAAGTTCCAAGAGTCCCACAGTCGTTTTACAGAACAAAAATGAAGAGATCCGAATTTCCGCTTAAGACTTACAGTTTAAAACAAATTGACGCTATAAGATTCTAATTTTGAGGTCTCAGGACCTCAAAATTGGAAGGGTGACGTATGGTTGTAGGACCTATCTTCATTATTAAAAATTAAGTTGTCAGGTTGTAGAGGGACAGAACACGTATCCACCAGCTGCAAGGCTCAAATACATTAGCTAAATAATATTAGGAGACTACTTATGCAACCTAGTTAATGAGGGGGATCGATTATTGTAAACGGAATAGCTCGATGATGTCAAAAAATCTGAAAACGTTACTTTTAAGGGATAAAACAATGCTTCAGGTAAATGCAACTGTTAACATTCAACCGCTGGCTAAAGGTTCTGTCGTTGGGAACTACCAAAATTAAAGGATCAGGGCCTAGCTAAGTAAAAGTCGTAAAAATACTGAAAACGCTATCTCCTTTCTGCCTCTCCCTAAAAAAAAATGACAAAGCCGGCGAGCGATAGGTTCGAACTTTGTAATATTCACATGTAAGTGCGTGCAGTCAGTGTCAATAGAAGCGCTGATTAAGTGAGCGAATCGAACGAAAATCAGCATTTGTTAGCCGTTGTGCGCAAAAAATACAGAGATGTACACACTCCTTCCGCGACAAAAACATGAGAGAGCAAACCGTTCCAATGTTGAAAGCGTCCAGCAAACATCACCTGTGGTTCAGCTAGTTTATTTCTTAAAGGGATGTACCTCCCAGGGCCATTTTTCTCGATTCTCCACATCAAGTATGGCCCCAAAGGTTTATTTCCTTACCGTTAGTCTTTCCCTTGCTAAAAATCCTTTTTAAAATGTGGCGTCTTAGGAGATTTTCTGTTGAATATAATGGAACTTTATTTACGAACGACCCGTAACTATGTGATGCATTTTGCGTGCTTACAATAACCATGACGTTTCATCTCTATGTGTGCATGTACTCATTTACTAATAATTACTATGAGATCAAAAATCTAAAAGCGTAATGCGGTAAAAATTAAAATTAATTATTCCAATATAGATCGCCGAAGCAAAAGTATAAGACACTAGCTTCGAAAAATATAAATTGTGATGTTAAAGCACGAGAATCAGTCCGGTTTGTGACGACACGATTAATGCGTTCATGCTGGTTCGTTTATTAGGCACAATGCCAAATGAGACAGTAGCTACGTTCATCAACGCTGCTATACTATCTCAGATGACCTTCGGTGTTCGTGTATACGCGGAAGGCGACCAGCGCGAACTGTTATAAACCAAGCGGAATGTTATAAGGCAGGCCGGCTGTCCCTTTAAACAAGTTGAAGCCTGTGCTGTGCACGGCTGGTGTTTGATGCACCGTTTCCAACATTGCGACGGCTTGCTTTCTCATGTGTTTGTTGCGGAAGGCGTTTATCCCGTCTATGTATTTTTGCACGCAGTGGCTAACAAACGGTGATTTTCGTTCGCTTTGCTCACTCAATGATTACCTTCCCTGACCCGAACTCCGTGGACTTTGATATGAATATTTACACCGGAAATAAATAAATACGCCTTTGTAAAGCCAAGTCGAAACTTTTAGCCCGCGGGCTTTGTCATTTTTGTTCAATATTTAACCCGAGTTTCACTAATCATTTTATTTTAATTGTCCACAACGACGGAAACCTTTAGCAGGGGGCGGTTAAGGGTGGTGCATGGGTGGTGTTTGATTCACCGTTTGCCACAATGAGACGGTTTGCGCAGTGACGTGTTTGTTGTGGAAGGCGTGTATGCCCGTCTATATGCCGTATATGCTTATTTGAGCACACTGGCTAAAAAAAAGCTGATTTTCATTCGCTTCGCTCACTCAATCAGCGCCTCCCCTGACCCGGACTCCATGCACTTCTATATGAATATTTCCACCGGAAGTAAATAAATACGCCTTTTATACACCGGAAAAAAATCAATACGCCTGCATAGGTTTGCATCTGTATTTATTTTTATATATCCTAGAGGTGGCAGATACATTACTGGGGGAAAGAAGGTACAATCAAAATCTTATCTGCATGTTCTGTGATGCGCCATAATAGATATAGTTGGGTACTGGTGATACAATGTTAGGCTCACAAATTACAGCGAATGTGTACTCAGAGTACAAAAGTCGTCTGGAGGCCAATCTGGCACGACTGGAGGCCAATCTGACACACAGTCTGGTGGGGGGGGGTAGGGGGAAATGAAAATGTGACCACCAAATTGTCGATCACCCTCCACCGCTTCAAGACCCTGAAAAAAATCTTGAACCCCAGCCCCCAACTCAAAGTCCAAAAATAATATAACCACACACAAAAAAAAATGGGCTAGCTTCAAAACCTTGTAAGCTCACATCATGGGGCATCTGCTCCGTAGAAGCTGTGGCGCTTTTAGCAGTTTAGACTGCTGAAAGTGCTATTTTCGAGGTCCAAAAATGACTTTTTCTTCTAGTTTGGTCAATGGTTTTTGTGACCCTCCCTCCTCCTCCTCTAGACGCCACCAGAAATATTCATGAACCCGTTTCGAGCGGGTCCAAAAAATTCATGACCCCCTCCAATTTCCACCGTCCCTCCCCCCACCGCCCGCCGAACCCCCGGCAGGGGAAGAGGGGGGGTCCGGTCGGAGGAGTATCTTTTAATTATAAAAAATTCATACAACGAATTTTTTTTTCTTCTGGGTCTTTATTACTTATTTATTTACCTGGGCATTCTGCCATTACGAATTAACGACTTCACATTTACTTTCAGTTTTATTGTTAAAAACGCTTTTGCTAACATCTTAACACAGCGCTAATAGTTAAAAATTAAGCCAACGCTAAACGTTTTATTTTATTGGTTTCCATTTTATTGAATTCTGTTATCAAATCTACCTGTTGAAAACCGGACTTAATAGCTTCACGAAAAAAAAAAATGTATTAGCCAACTCGCTTTGCCGCGAATGATATCTGCAGTGGCAATCAGGTAAGCCTATATATTTTCCCGTTTTTACGATCTTTAATTTACACCTTCATTTCGCCTGTTTCAGAGAAAACTGTTTCTGAAGTTTATAGCAAACGTTCAGCACGCTATTTTTTCACAGCTTTTCCGTGGACAGATCATTATTTCTTTCGATGCTATGACTAACTTTTGCATCTGTTTTCATCTTCCCTATCTTCTCAAAAACCCCTCCCCGACAGCCCCAAAACGTGAAAATTTGCCACCTGTCCTCGTTTGAACCAATGGCTGATAGGTTTAGGAAATAATTTTCTTATGGAAATTTTATAGGTAATTTTCCCAACGAAGGTTGTTTGCAAATGAAATCACCTGCACACCTGAGATGTTTCTAAAAAAAAAAAACTGATAAAAACATGCCAGACATAGGTTGCTGCAGAATGGTGGGCGAAATGCGTTCACTGTAATTGTAACCTACCTACAAACAGTCGTACGCAAAACAAATTCACAAGTTCCAACTATTGTATTTGTTGATCCTATCGCAAGCTATCCTCAAATAAAGTGTCCACTCTTCGTGTAGGAGAACTATTCGATGGCAGTCCTATCTCGGTGACGCATCGTGAAAGTAGAAGTCTCAGACCAGGCCAAACATGTAAGTTTACAACGAATGATACAGTGTTTTTTTTTTTTTTTTTGGTATGCTACTCACTTGTTTTTCTGGCTGTCGTCAATTAGCTGGCTTCTTTGTGAAGATAGTTAATCTGGAACGCATGACGCCATGTGATGTGGATCTTTAGGGAGGTTCCACGCTGCGTCACATCTTTTAAGAGAACATCTTTTAAGAGAACATCTTTTAAGAGAACATCTTTTAAGAGAAAGTTGCGTTCACTTGTATGGAAATGAAGCTGCCTCTTTGACTCATTCCTCACTACGTAAAAATATTGGCATCTTGTAGTAAAAATGTCGTAGAAGTTATTATTCTTGCTTAAAGAACCCTCCCCTCCCCCACTCCCAAAAAATCTTCGATGGGAGGGGACGCACGGCATACACTATTACGGAATAATTGGAAAGAAGATCTTCGAAGGATGCGTATATCGTGTCAGGTCGTGGCTCCCTTCATGCGCATTCTTGTGACCATGTGAGTGTTCAGCCTATAGCGGTGAATAATGGGTAACCGGGCTCTGACTGTTGTACTGGGCACGCGCTGATGAATGAGGGCCAACCCGTGCCAGCTCGTTTCGAATTCCACATTTAACAATTCTTAGCAGACGTGTTTGCGCGCGCCAGCATGCTCTGGCGTAGCGGCCAAGCTGGCTTGCAAACAAGCGGCCGGTGGGCGTTCGCCCGAGACAAATTTAGTAATGTGGAATCAGTATTAAAGGTAAGGCGGGAGAGGGGATAAAAATCGCCTCCCTTCCCACCCCTCTCCCCACTCCCCCACACGCCGTTCCGCTACTTCTGCCTGTTCCATTTGACCATTCTGTCCATAAAATTAGTTATAGAATTTAGTAATGAAATTAATAATACGTAATAGTTATTAGTGAGAAACGATCGGTTATCGATTTTTAACCCACGGCTGCGATTATTGGCCCGAATCAAGTATGCAAATAGGTTGAGGGCGGAGCCCGAGACTTATTTGCATACGAGAGCCGGGACAATAATCGCAACCATTGGTTAAAAACAGATAACCGCTCGTTTCTCACTAGTAAATGATTTATATCACGGTTGGGACGTCACGCTAACTTGTATTTAATTAAAACATATTTGTGTATGTGTTTTATGAAAATTGCTTCAAGAAACACGGTAATCAGTCAGTATGTTGCTATGAATGAAGGTCATTCCATTTTAGTTTATGGAGGGGAGAGTAGGTGGTAAACGGACGAGTCCTTTGGGTCAAGTTTGTGGAGGGAGTGGGGAGTGGAAGGAGACATATACGCGTCGTTTGGCCAGATTTCACGCTAGTAAGCTCGCTCGTGTTTTCGAAGCTTTTCGGAGTGAACAACTTCGTTAAGAGGCAGCATGATAGAATGACATTGTGCTGGGAGATTAAATTCATTTTGTGCGTTTGTAGTTTGAGAATTATTAAAAAAAATACGGTAATAGGGTATCGGTATGAATGAAGGTCATTCCATTTTAGTTTGTGGAGGGAGGGGGGGGATGTTACGCAGAGTGAATAAATTTAGATATGGGCCAGACATGTGAGTGTTAGCATGGATAATGGATAAGATAACATTCGGAACATTCCGGCAAGTTAAGTAATTCCTTTTGTACGTTTTTATCGCGTTACTTTTTTTGCACGCTGTATTTGGTGGTTGGTGCTTGTGTTCCCGGTCGTGTGATCTGGAAGTGTCAAGAGTGCGAGTCATCGGCAAAAGTGTGGGGGTAACTGGATAACCCACACTTTTTGCGTTTGACGCACACTTCCGGTCACGGTTAACGGGATTTAACCTACGGAAATTTAGCATGGCGTCAAGTTAGCGTGACGTCACGGCCGCGGTATGAAATTAGTTAACTAGCTAATATACGTAAAAGTCGTAGGTACAGGGAGGGGGGAGACAGGGTTAAAATTGCTTTTCCGGTCGGGGAGCTATCCAGCGATGTAAATATAGTATTTTTAAATGCAATTTCTTTTTTAAGTTTCTTGACTTTATAGTTATTTCTTCATTTGAAAAAAAAACTCCTCTCCATTTTCGTCTACATTTGATGACGCACTCAAGCACTCGTTTTAATGAAAACGGCATTTGTATTGTTCCGGTCGGTATAGTAATGTAACGGGAATTAGTAAATCTCTATCTCTATCTGATTTTTTAAATATATTTTATTTTAAGCTTAGTATTAATTAGTGGTCATCGTGGCTGAGTTGTGAGAGAGCTCAGCCTGGTTGCTAAAGGTTTGCGGATCTGGTCGAACCCCTGGAAAGGGGATCTTGGCAGAGTCCCCGCCAGGACTGCTGGCCAGAGTATCGTGAGAGGCTACCATGTTCCTTCAGCAGCTATGGGAACTGTTCTAGCCAATTCAGGACAATCTTTCGTCCCCTACGATGATCGGAGGTTTCCCGAATCGAATCCCCGGGTTGGCACCTCCCTTTACCAGATATTTCTTCTTCTCTAAAAGTCTGGTAATGTTTAAAATTGAGTCGGTTCAGCCATACAAGCATTAAGTTGCTCCGGCTTATAAGGCTCAAAGAAGTCATTAAAAAAATTTTTTTTTTAAATAAAAGAAATAATTTTACAGCAAAACAAACTGTATCTGACAGCAAAAGTAACGTAACCTCCGCCCACTTGCAGTTCGAAGTTGTACATGACCCTATAGCCCATAACCCCCCCAAAATACAGAAATACACAGGTTAAGACAAAGCAACGGACATTTTTTGAAAACACATGCCATAAACCCGGAAAGATTCACATTCTCAGGAGCTTTCTTAATAGTTAGTTGCGAAAAATTTCCTAAGACGCTGTATTGAGTCCACTGGGGGAGTTGGGGGTGTAAAATGACCATCTGTGCCCGCTCAAATTAAAAAATTCTCAGCCTGTTCCTGTTCGATACCTACTCTTGTTTTTGTAACGGATGTTACTGTTGTCGCGTAAAAATGCACAATTACTACTTTGTTTTAAAATTCATTCACCAAGTTAAAGCATATAACTTTCTCTTAACGACTCTTAATCACGAAATGGCCGCGCCTCGAAACCGCTTTTCCTCCTTTTCTCTCACTACCTCAGAGTTTAATTTGCGGAACAAATACGTGTTATTGTGGCTGATGGATGGGTATAACGTGGTTTTGTCTGGAGGCTAGGCCAATCCCTATGCCTCGACTTAGAACTCACATACAGGAACAAATTAAAGAACGGACGCGACCGGAATAAATTACTACGACAGATTGAGAGATAAGTCCTAATAGTGGCCTGCAGGTCCTTTGTCATGCCTTGATGCGCATGTGCAGAAACAGAGGGAGACACCGATCATTATAGGCCTATAACGTGTGTGGATGTGAGCACAAAGTGGGGGCCTGTACCCTTTAATTACGAAGGAACCAAGTGAAAGTTGAGTGTGGGTTTGACACTTTCGACATTTGGTTTGGACGTGTCGTTTGTTTGTCTCTCTCTGGTCTTAAAGCTGCGGGCATGGTTTTAATTTTTGTAAGGTCCCCCCCCCCCCCTTCATTGTAATGACTATGGTTATTTCGTCAGGACTTTGATATTAGTATTTCTTGAGTATTGCAAGTTGGAGAATATTTTTGAGGATGACGCTTCTGAAAAATGGTCTTAAAACCCCAACCTATATAAAAGGGATTCGATGAATGTGGAGAAGACTCTTGAGTGTACACACGTTTCGCCGATTCCTGTTCCTCGAATTTTAATCAGTGCCTTAATTTTCGGCGAAAGGGGAACTCAAGGAGAACTCGGAACTCAATTGTTTTTTTTAGATTTAAAATACTCAACAGTCATTATCGCGTCTTGACTTAAGAGGCAACGAGAAGTGAACGTCTTAGGAGTTCGTTAGTTTATACTCAACCATCATCCAACTTAGTTGTCAACCCTTCCCTTCCCCCTTCCCCTCTTTGCCTGCCCTGTGACGTTCTGTGAAGCAGTGTCAATTTACGACTGCACCGCCTTTTTTCATTGTTGACCGGTTTTTTTTTTAGCTGCCTTCATTTTCATAAAATTACTCTGGTATAATTCTGCCACTCATATTGAAGACTGTGTTTAACCAAAATGCTTATGTTTATCACGTTTTGCAAAATAAACACTCATGTTTTAAGATAAAAGGACAAAAAAGTGAGAGTATAGCGCTTTAAAGAAAAAAATCGTCTACTACCGTTTTATATATACAGGGTATCCCCAAAGTCAGGGGTCACCCCAAAAAATTCATCCCCCATTCCCATTTGATATTTCAAAGTTAGGTCCACCAGGAGCGACCCTATGGGAGGCACCACCTGCCCTACCTCGCAATGGGTTGATTTCTTGGAGAACGTACCAACTACACAGTTTCATTCATCTATGACGATTGTGGCAGGCAGACGTTATTGAGGTGACCCCTGACTTTTGGGGCATCCGGTATATTAAACACTACTGGTGCATGTGTTTTAGTGTTTGTAAGGTGTTGCAAATTTAACTCTTAGTGTTTTACTTTAAAATTTCACATCTGAACCACATACAAGCGCAAATGTTTTGGAAAGGTTTCTTGTTATCCCGTGCCATTTGCAAAACATATATTTGTATGTTTTATTTTTTTTTAACTTAAAACATCTAAAAAAAACGTTTTCTTGTGTACATGTTTACTTTACAACATGTGTTTTTCTATCTGTAAGACGAAAAACAGAAACCGACTAATCCACTCCTGTTTAGTTAAACTTTTGACAACGCTGATTTTGTTTATCAAAGGTATGGCAACGCCAAGCTAAACGGCAAAAATGATAACTTAGCAAGCGTGTAGCTAGGGGTAGGGGGGGGGGGGGCGGTAGTCAGCTTTTTGGATCTTTGTTGACGGCTAAGTTAGAAGAGAGAGACGTTCCCTGGCCAGAGACATGAAATTTTTGGAACTGAACCGTCGAAAGAAAAAAATTGCTAAAACCATTTAACTTCCACTAAATCATAGTTTAATTTTTTTCTTCTTTACTTGATTAGGGAACCACAGGGATACACATATCTCCCTCGAATTCGGACCTTTCGGAATTTTTTTTTTCCTTTTTGGTGAAGTGATACTTACGGACTCTATCCCTCAAATTCAGGACCATCGGAATTTTTTGGACGTTTATTCAGGGAGTGACTTTAGGAATGTATGATGTATTCCTTCAAGACCTTCTGAAAACTAGTTTTTTTTAGCCGATACTCTTTAAAGATCCTTTTGCCCTGTAGTTAGAAGCCTTAAAAAATCTACCTGCTTACTTGCGTATAGCCTACACTCACAAGGAAAACCACCGTATATATACCGTCTGTGGAGCAGCCACGGCCATCACAAAAAGCCAATCTGGCGTAGAAGCGTATAGACCTTGCTGTACAGGCCGTAGACATGAATGCACAGGAAACTATAGAGCAGAGTTGTGTCCAGTTTTGAATGAGTTTGTTATGTTCGTCACCATGGGGCGTCATGCGCGGAATGAGATATTTTCTCCAATTTAAACCTTCAACTTGCACTAGTCTTCTTCGTCGCCTCCTTCCCCTGCTTAGGCTATTGGCGTATACAGGAAGGTCTATTATAAATATAAAAAACACATCCCCAACCAAAAGATTGTACTGAAACAAATTACAAACAGGCGCAGAAGTTCTAAAGCGTTCTACGATTGTCAAGGACGCAGGCAACTTTAAGGCGCTTAAGACGCCAAACATACGGAATCTTTTTTTCCTCCTAAATACGAGGTAATTAGTAATGCTCCTTTTATGTTGTTAGTCTTTCTGCACAATAGGGCAGTGACACGACGTAGTATTATAGTATATAACTCTATGCTGGAGTCTTAATGGGTTAGCTGCAAGGGGCACTGCAGAGAGAAACGGAAGGGCGTCATATACTGAAGCCGATGCTGTGAAGAGTGAATCCTTAGACCTAAAACGCGTGCTTTTTGTTGTTGGAGAAAACAACGTTATTTTAAGCCTAAGAAATCCGCTCTTCGGTTGTTTTTCCCTCCATTTTTACGTAGTGCACCTTGTAGTTATGCCCTCCAAAACCCATACTGATGCCAATATGGCGGCAAATGTCACTGTTCTATACAAGACTCTCGTATGTTGTACAAAGATGTTTTTTTTTTTACGATTTATTTATTTTTTCACGATAATATCACCTCACACGCGAATTTACCCTCCTTTGAAAAACTGTTTCGTTTTTACTTGGAATAAACTTACCTGCTTACTTGCCTACACTCGCAAGGAAAACCACCGTACCGTCTGTGTCATATATGTGATGTGCGGAATGCGATATTTTTTCCGATTTGAACCTTCAACATGCACTGATTCGTCGTCACTGCGCGTGTACCCCATCACGGTGGGTGACGATGCTATTCGAGAATTTCTAAGCCGCTCGTCACAGACCTGCTATAAGCTACCAACTTAGTGTTTTTCCTGTTAGTGGCATAACTAGTGGTGGGCAAAGGGGCGATTCGCCCCCCTCTATAAGATTTTGAAAGCTTATTCGACAAACTGGCTAAGTCCCTTTTACCGCAGATGAAAAATACCTTGACTATCCTGAAGATATATTTTATTTATAAAAAAAAGTATCTAGTATGAAAAATTGAAAGATTTACATTACGAAATTTTTTTTGTTGTGTATATTGCGGTCAGCAAAACTGTTTTTACAAAAATGTTTCCAGCGGCAATTTTCAAGTCCAAAAAATGCCGGAAATGGACTTTACGAGTCCAGAATGCATCGGCTTCGGGGCTCCGCCCCAGACCCGCTGGGAAAGCTTATAAGCACTCCCCCAGACCCCTTACCTGTTATTGGTTTCTCCCTCCACACCATTCGGGTTAATGGCTAGTGTTGCCCCCTCAGTATAAAACCCTAGTTACGCCACTGTTTCTCGCCATCCCGTTATAAAACAGCGTGAAGAGACTGTACCTGAAACCTTTGGTCTGGTTGGATTATTAACGTGCCAGTACAGCCCTATTCCCGGAAACGCAAGCCATTAAAGAATTGTTTAACAGCCGTATTTCTGCATTCGGGGGTCCTATCCGAAATTATTACTGCGTTATCGAAAAAGAATCTTGTATAGATACGGCTCTGCTACTTTTTTAATTTACTTCTTTGAGCTTCGAGTCAGCTGAAGGAAACTAACCCTTCGCCCAATCCTTGAACGTTACAGTTTGGTCCCCTTACTTTGTCGAGGATATTGCCAAAGCTGAGTACGTTCAATTGACAAATAGAAGCTTTAGGAACGCTTTACACAGGCATAACATGTCAGTTTCTGTTGGGCCCCATGTTTGATTATCGTAAGTTTCCTGCCAACCATGGCTGTTGTAATATTTAATTTGTTACTGATTGTTACTAAAATCGACATTACTGTTCACAATGCCGGTCAGTTACCGTATTCACTGTTACCGTGCAAAAAGTGGACACGCTCTCCCGTTTTCATTGCTGCCTTGCAAAGAATGAACACCCTCCCCCTTTTCCCTTTTTTCACTGCTGCCGTGAAAAGAATGATCATGCTCGCACTATCGCAGTATTTGCGTTTTCGTTGTCCGTCTCAATGACTGCTTTCCCCGTCGACCGACCCTCGCCTATGGTTCGGCACAAACGAAATATCGATTTTCGGTGTAGGCTTAACTAATATCTTTTTAGCATGTAAGTTAATTACTTCTTCAAACCCCTTGTGTCACAAATTAACGATTCACCACGCTCTGTTCCTTGGCAGGTGCCGAATTCAAACCGCTGCCTAATTCAACTCGAAATGATAGGCTACAAGTCTCCAGAAAAAAAAAGGAAAACTAATATGTATAAATTCATTGTCTTTAGTTTACGGTGTTGTTTTGTGTTACGAAATTGCTTGAGAAGGCTTGCCTTGTTTCCTAATGACTGTCGAAATTCTATTTACCGCTCTACTGGCTGCACCATTAGCTAAAATAATATATGGTTTTAGGAAATGTTCTTGTGAACCAATGTGGAAAACAAAGAATTGAATTGAGGAGGAGTGTCCAAGCGGCAATTCTGGATGAATTGTTGTTGTGAAAAAACAAGTTTGTTGATGTTTTAATAACGTTTACGTTCTTCGCGGAGTCTGGAAACCTCAATCAAGATCTCTTAACGACTAGACTGAAATATACGTTTTCTTGAAGTAATTGGTTTTGGAATCGTTTAAGCGATTGACGTAGGCCTATTCCTCTCTATACTCTCGTTTAACTTGGGCCATTTTTTGGTTGGCTGGAATTACATCGTTACGAGATGTAGCTCATTCATGATTTAGGCTTGCTCAATAATTATATTTTTGAGCTATTAAGGTATGTGGCTCACTCGTTTCGTAATTTCGGGAACAAAGAAAGGAGAAAATACGTCCGACTCTCTGCCTACACCTAATTAGGCAGGTAGTGTGCCTAATTATGCTTGTGGGAAATTCAAATTTTCTGCTCCAAAACATGAGGGTGTTTCTTACTGATAAAACGCTGGAGTTAAACCAACAAAGAAAACTACGAAGAAACACAGTTGCTTATATGGTATTATTATTACTAAACTGTTTTTAAAGCTGAACTGTGTTTTCGCAGTAGTTGTTGGACAATCACATGCTGGACGAACACAAAAGTAAGCTACAAGTACGAACCTAAAATGCCATTGCGGCAAAGTTCGTTTCTGTTTCTGTTTGGAGTGTACTATACTTCAAAAATTGGGCTCCGCTAAGAATTTATTAAAATCTTAAACAATAGTAGCAAATGCTAGCAAATTAACTATAACCTTAGTCGAAATTATTCTCATATGAGCAAGTGGCGAAACCTTTTCAAACATTTAATTTTTAATTTAATTTCCGACCAATTACACACAATTCCGACCTTGTTCACAATAAAAAGACAAAACCAAAAGGAGCAACAAGCACCTAAGTCAAACCAACACCGCCATCTTGCACACATTACAAGATGGCGGTGTTGGTTTGACTTAGGACCCTGTTGCTCCTTCTGTTTTTGTCTTTAAGTTTTATTGTGAAGTAAGACTTACATAATATACATTCTGTAAAGTAAGCCTTATACTTTTTTTTATTTTTTAATAAATTGCCTTATGTCAACCGAAGCAATTAATGCTTGTATGGCAGAAAGAACATCGGCTCAATTTTGAATGGTAAAGGGAGGTGCCAGCCCGGGGATTCGACCCGGGAAACCTCCGATCACCGTCGGGGCCGAAAGATTTTCCAGAATTAGCCAGAATACATCCCATAGCTGCTGAAAGAGCATGGTATCCTCTCACGCTATCCTGGCCGGCAGTCCTGGCGAGGACTTTGCCAAGATCCCCTTTCCAGAGGTTCGACCGGATCCCCAAACCTCCAGCAACCAGGCTGAGCTCTCTCACCGCTTATCCACGATGACCACTAAAATTTACTATATTTATTTATTTCATAGGCGGCTGCAAATATTTTACGATGGGTTTTTCAGCGACAGCGTTTACGTGCAACAGCATAAATAAATCGGAAAAAAATATATGGGTGTAGGTTACTATGCTCTTATTGTATCTTGTATCCTACATAATAAATAAATAAACTTATACACTCAGTATAACGTCATTTGGGTTCCGTTTAAGACTAACAGGGGATATAGCCACATCCACGTCATGACTAAACTTTCAAACCACAAGTTCGCATTGTGAGATCTTATTTAGCGCTTTTAATTCTTCAATTTTTTTTAACAATACAGCTGTTAACTGGTTTTTTTTTCAGTAGCTGTTTATTATTTCTTTCTTTGTGGTCATACATCTGTTTTGATTTTTTTTTCCATTGTTGCCGTTTGTTCATTTGTGGTTTCCATCAATTTAATAGAAAGAGGAAGACAAGCCGCACAACAAAAATCATAGCCTACAATAGAAATGACTTAGTACAGTTACTACCCTAAGCCACCTTTATGCACTTAGGCCTACATTTCGTCAGAGTGGTGAGACGGTTACGTGTGTGCGTGCCAGAAGTCTAGTGGCCACACTTACTGTTAAGAACGTCTTCCACCGCACCTAAACGATATCACACCGAAGGGTATGACAAGGGAAAAAAAATTACGAGATTTGTAAATCTGTAAATCTTGCAACGGGTTTACGTGAAGTTTTGCAAGATTTACACGCATTTGCAAAAGATTTAAAGATTCCTGTAAAGTTTTGCAGATTTACACAGATTTGCGTACGATTTAACGATTTACGTGAAGTTTTGCAAGATTTACACGGATTTGCAAAAGATTTAAAGATTCATGTAAAGATTTGCAGATTTACACAGATTTGCGTAAGATTTAACGATTTACATGAAGTTTTGCAAGATTTACATGGATTTTCAGAAGATTTAAAGATTTACATAAAGTTTCGCAATTGACAGATTTGAAGTTTTTCATAAAGATTTCTGGGATTTAAAGATTTTACAAACGATTCAAGTAAGATTTAAATGATGAACGCCAGATTTACGTGACTAAATATGGATGCAAACCTATTTATGTTGCCTTTTGGACCTATATGCCAGTCTGCCTGAGCGGGGAATCGAACCCACCACCTTTGAAATCAAAGACCGAGGTCCTACCGCTGAGCCAGACTGACACGGCCAAAAGGAAACGTCCATAGGCAGCATTTAACATGCACACGTATACATGTAAACATACACTTTTCCAGTCTTGGACTTTCAGTCGTGATTTACAACATTTGTACAAGCTTTACAAGATTTGCAGTTGCACAAGATATCCACCAGACTTATAAATGTAAATCTTGGGTGCATGCGATTTGTAGCTTTGTCGAACCCCCCCGCACCACGCGCGCCATGTCTGGTTGCCTTGTCCTTTGTTTTCTCACTACAAACAGGTCCATCGTCAACTCTCCTGTCAAATTATGAAACAGAAAAGCTTTTGTCAGTAAGCGACCTACGCTTTCTTTTCTCCAATTTCTTTCTCACGTGACTTCCTGTAAGCTTCCCCCAGCTCCTCATTAGTCATTCAGGATTATCATCATATTTTTATATGCAGAAATTACATGTCTCAAAAGACAGCATCCAGTTAGAGGGAGCGAACGAAAAGAGAATACGTAAGGTCAGGTATTATGAGGTGTGACTCGTCGACATAATTAGCTGTGGGGCCAAGGCTGCGACTTGCTGTCTATAGACGTAACGAGACACTTCTGGGAAGGTCGAGCGAACAAAGGTGGGTTTCTGAGTCATGATGTTGGGATGGTCTAATTGCAGCCACTCGCGTCCAGAAAAAGCAGTTTAGCAGTCGGGGAGAGGAAAATATTGAGAGGGGTTGGAAGGAGAAGGAGGGGGGGGGGGGGGGGGGGCAAGATTCTGAGCCGGAAAGTCTGTGTCTCAGTCGGCATTTTTGGTAAAAGGTTGTTTTTACGAAATCTGAGTCTCGCTCATAGTCATCGCTCGTATAAATTGCACTTGTTCCCATTGTTTTAACCCGTTTATACACACAGCTTGACCAGATGAGGAAAATACAACAGAATTTCCGGTGAGTTTTCATTAAAGGGACTCCCCCCTCCCCAAGTATTTCATCCATTACTTCTTCCGAATTCCGTCTCGAATTTCGATAGGAGCTTGTACTACCGCTGCTCCCCCCCCCCCCGTCCCCCAACCCCCACATTTCCAATCCTTCCCACCCTGCCAGAAATTTTAAGTTTGAAGTCCAACGAGTATAAAAGAGACAAACGGGATGAAAACAGGTTTAAGTTTAAAAATAAAGCAAGGAACCGTAAGTTGCATGCATATTATTAGGCCACAATTTGCCAACATTGGAAAAAAAAAACAATCCAAATAAAGTCAATTTTTAGTAGGCAAGCTCGTTTAGACGTGATTTCAGCTTTTTTTCTTTCTTTTTTACACTTTGAACACATGTGCTTTAAAATAAATAAACATTTTAGGCACACCTTATAGGAAACCCCTTCAGACGTATCTGAAAAAATATAACAGCGTTTTACAAATAGCATGGCTGAGTAGAAACTTTTTAGAATTATAGCACCCTTTTATAGTGTTGCAGACGTAGCTTAAACGCGTTTAAAATAAAAACACTAGCGTTCAGTTGGCAACCCATTATAAAAACATGCTGAAAACACGGCTACGTATTTAAAATATAAAAAAAGTACTAAGTGTTCTGGTCAATGTTTGTGGTGAACGAAAACGCTTATATTTGTCATCAGCTGCAAAATAAACATCATACTGTTTTATTCAAAACACTTCCGTTGCTAAAATATTAAGCATGTGTTTACAATGGGTTGGAAATTGAAAGGTATATAATTTAGTTTAAACGCGGTATTTTCGTGACCGCAGCACTACTATCTGAACACGCTGTGTTCCAACATTACACATTCCCTGCACAGCCAACTCTCCAAGTTGGACTATAACAGTAGACAGTAGACATATATGTTATATATGTTGTTATATCAGTAGACAGTTTGTGTAGCAACAGAACACATTTTTCTGTACAAAGTATGTGTACTGCCGCTTCACAAACTGTGTACCTATACTGCCAGTACACTAATGGATATGTTGGCTGTGCTGGTACACAGCGAATTGTACTATAAGAACACATCGTCTTCCAGAGAGATAAACACCTAATGTTTGCAGGTTCCTTCTCAGCCAATGGAGTCTGTAAAACGCTTTTAATTCGTTTTTCAGCTAAAAACGCCTAAACACGTTTTCTAGGCCTATCTAAAATGTGTTCATTTTAAAACGCATGTTTTTACAGCTGTTAGGCAGGGACGTGCACACGGGGGGGGGGGGGGGGGGTAGCCCCTGCCCTCATGGCAAAGTGCCCCTTTTCGGTGGAGCGATGGTGTAAAAGAGCCTAAAACGCGTAAAAATGAACAATAATGGCTAAGAAAATGGTGCAAAGAGAGGTAGAAATGGTTAAAGTCCCACAAAATAGGTTAAATCACACACAAAAAAACAAGTGCCCAGAAAACAGTTTGCCTCTCTGCTATCTCTGGGGCCAGTGCACGACCCTGCTGTTATAGCCTCCATAGTGTGGAAGAAAACGTCTTTATTACACACAGTGTTGCCTTACTCATACGCCAAAACACTTTAAAAAATCGAATTATTGCCTAAAACGCCATTCTGCAGTGGATTCATGTGTGGGGGAAAAAAAATAAAACTAAAGTTTCGCGCAAATGTGATGTCCTATAACCCTGTAAGTTCAGATGCCCGGACCGATTCGGAATGATTGCGAAAGGCTTTGACACGCACAGCCTGGAGAAAAACCATTTACAAGCCATCGATTGCGGTGTAACAAACTAACCGTTTAACCGGGATGTAGTACAAAAGTAATACCACTCTTCCAATTACAGTTAACATTTGGGTGAAACTATACCAGCTTTCAACGATTACCCGCCAGATGGTGCTGTGCGTCAGTTAACGTCGGGTTCTGCCTATTATTGGCGCTAAGTATAGGCTATAACGCTTGGTTTTGTGTTACGAGAAGCTAACCAGGCGGGTTGAATATTCATCCTTAGTTCAAACTAGGGCCTCCCCCCCCCCCACCCGCCCCCTCGTATATGATCGGTTTTGTAGAACATTTTATGATTTCCCGTTTGCACGAAAACACTATGACGTCACTACATCTACCAATTCTTGTTGAAGGTCCTTACAAATTAAACACACCGGTATACCAGTCGCCCATCACCCATCGCCCAGCAGTGTTGGCCAAGCCTTCGAGATTCCCACTGCGGACACACAAACAGACAAACAAACAAAACTATGATCTTAGTTATATAGATTTCTTGTAACGAACTGAAAACGGTTTGAAGCGAACACACCATAAATCCTTGAACTTCAAATACTCCCCACGCACTTGCACTTCGTCAATTTTCGAAAGGTATTGTCGCTATTACCATTGTTGAGCGATGCCATTGATGCCGCCATTTTTTATTGCAAGTTTGCCTGCCGCTCCGACGGGTTTGCTTGATGGCGCGATGCTATGCTGTCTTGGAGAGACTAACACATTGTCGCCCTCTGTTGACATTGATAAAAACTAGTACTATTTTACCCCACGTATTTCGAGAAGTGGCATCCATGGTTGGTTTTAACGTTAGCTCTCTCTAAAACCAACTTTCGGGAGTAGCGTATACTCGTTTGTTTTCAGTTTTTTTCTTTTTTTTTTTGTATTGAGGCGTAGAAAAAGGCCAGTTCCTCATTGTAAATTTCGCGTAAAAACTGAACATCGCTGTTGAATCAATTCGTCGCTTGTTTTCGAAAACGAAAAACCCGTGCTCTCCTGCTTGCGGCATTTAGACTCCCGCGACACGCCGTTCCCTCTCGCGTCCGTTGTTCGTTCGCGCCGCTGTGAACCGCAAGGGGGAGTTGCTACGCGGGGCGTCAACGCGGTCGATCATTGGTTAACCACCAATCGCTCCTCGGCCAATGAGATTCGACCCTCTGGCAGGCGGGCAGTCGAGCTAGACTTTACGCCCCTTCCAGCGTCTAACGAGGAGCGGCATCCTTTTGGCAGCCCTTAGATTACCCCCCTGTCCTTCCCCAACCCCCCACCTCCCCCCACTGAAGGCAACAACATATTTCCCAGCACGCATTGGCTTGCCAAAGTGCCTCTTAGTGTCGAGCCACGAAATTTAGACGTCAAGAACGCCAAGTGAACAAAGACTTGGCGACGAATCACGAACACGTTTAAATTGGGTGTAGTGGCTTGGGCTTTCATCGAGGTGAAAGCAAGCACAGGGCTCCAAAATTAGCGTGAGGCAGAAAAAAAAATAGGGTGGGGCAAAAAAACCGCAATTTTTATTTTTCAGCACAATTCCGTTGTTGCGTAAGTACGTGGCTAGACTGTATAAACACACAGTAGGCTACAACTCCAGTAATGATTGCAAGTGAGCCGCATGTGTGCTTTGTGGGGAATTTTTTCAGCTTTCCTACCAACACTCTTGAAAACGCTTTGCACTGGTAGCCCAGATCAGTGCGCATACCTCAGCACATATTTTGGTATTTGTGAGTCCGCATGCGCACAGAATGTAGCCTACGTAATTCGTGTGGAAGTTGAAGTGGTAGATGTACTCTATATATTATCACATTCACGACAACATTGAGAGAAATTGTGTACTGATACGACCACTATAGTGTACTGGCAGTACACTTTTGTGTGGGCTACTTTTTAACCAACTACACAATTCGTGTAGAACATGTACACAGTGATATTGTGTATATTATGTGTACAGCATCTTCAGTCGGGGTGTATTAATTTAATGTATGTATATTGCTATTTCCCTTTTTGTGAACTGTATTTGCGAATACTCTGAAGACGCCATGCACTGTTAGCGCACTTCACCGTGTACCAAATCGGCCTCAATACGCATTGTGTACTTAGACTATTAATACACAGTGTGTGTACTGGTAAGTACGCAAACTTTGTCCGGAGTGTGGACTGCCACTACACAAATCTCGTACTCCCAGTACACACTTAATCGTGAGCTGGCCGAGTTGGTACACAGTGATGTTTACTGTCAGGGTACTGTGCATCACTGTGTATCAGATCAGCCTCCACACGACCTGCGCACTGGCAGTAGACATTTTGTATAAGGTACTTATTAACTCTGAAAGTATACAACAAAAAAGTGTAACTGAAGTACGTAATTCCTGTGGAAGCTGATATGCTAAAAGTAATCAGCACAACCAGTACACCCTATCTAAAACTCAGCACTACCGGTGCACCCTATCTACAAAGTGTAGGCTACGCAAACACATTTCACGTAAAGGAAAACGACAAATAAATGCATAAACACTGAAGATGCTGCACAGCGCCAAAAGTAAACAAATCGCGTGGAGGTGTTATGTATTACGTACGTACAACATTTTTGTGAGTGTGTTTATTTAATGTATTATTTGCCATTTCCTTTTTGTGAATAATGTAGCCTACTTTTATTTTGTGGGCGTAGGGTGGGGTGGGGAGAAATCTGGGGTAGGCCTAATCGTAGTTGTTTTTTTTTTAGTACTCAACTACCAATGAAGCTGCCCACCAGGGTGAAAATGGTGCCCGGCCTTGTTTTATTATCGAGTTTATTCTACCACCGCCACTGTTGGGATTTTGATCGTCTGTCTGTTCTTGTTGCATGTGTGTATGTTTGTTTGTTTCGGAAACGATACGTCTGCATTTTTCTTTCGATTTGCTTGAATGTTGTGCCAAAGCGGCTTTAGTCCACAAGTTTTATGAGTTCCAAGACCAGGGCAGAATTTCTAGTAGACCTGCGTGGGCTTTATACTCGGGCCTAGTCTGGTTTTGCCAGCACAGACGTATATAGGTAATGACAGTAGAGCTGAAATTCACTAAAATCTATAAATCCGAAACTAAAGTTGGACACACAGATTAGGACGCCGTCATCTACGCACCATAATCATTTAGACTAACACTTTCTTCATGAAAAGTCATATTCATAGTATCAAGAATTTATAGGGTTGGGGAGGAGAATTTGTGACTGAGACCCATACTGAAACGTCTTAGATTCATTCCTATTAGTTCCGTCTAAGTTTATAGAGGGCGCCACGAGTTTTATGTGGGAATATCTAGCCTACTCAGCTTTCAGCCTAAAATTAAACTAAATTAAACGAAACTAGCTTGTATTTAATTGTTATTTAGTTAAGCTTAGTTGTAATTTAGTTTTCTCTAGATTTGGGCAGAAAAATGAGCAAAAAATACCAGACGGAATGCGTGGCGCTGTCTGAAAACTCGGATGGAACTAATAGAGGAATAAATGTAACACGTTACAAGAGAGACTTTTTAGAGTTACAGATTCTCCTCCCCCAACCGTATAAATGAAATTCTTGATATTATGTGTTAGTTGAAAACGGCATATGCCATGCAAAACATTTTGGAGTTTCGAGCATCAAAGATGGCAAGCGTTATTGCTATTAACAAATTCCTTATTAGACGCAAGTGTGAAGGGAAGAAAGTGCGCATTTAATGAGAGAGCTCTCCCCCCCCCCCCCCCCCCCCCCCCCCGGCGGTCGCCCCGCCCTAGGAGGAGCTGCTGGTACTGTGACGCTTTACAGGCGGCAAAAGGCTAAATTCGGCCCTGCTGAAGACGCTGTGCCAGCTCAGCCTCCACATCTTGTGTAATTTGTTAGTGAAAAAGTAGGGCACACATGTGTACAAGTAGTGTGGAGGCTGAGCTGGTTGGTACACAGTGATGTGTACTATCAGTCAGTGCAATGTCTTAGGCGTACATTCTGAAGACGACGTGTACTGAGTAGAAGGCTACTCTGTGAAGTCGCTGTGTTCTGAAAGTACACATCTCTGTGTATAGGTTACCAACACAACCAACACACGAGTTGTGTATTAGGAGTATACAGTTTGTTTAGTGATAGAACACATTCTTCTGTACAAAGCATGTGCAGTGTGGTGGCGTGCACAGGAGGGGAGCAGGGGAACATTGCCTCTTCCTTTTAGGAAATTCCCCTTTTGGAAAATAAAATGGCCTTTTTGTGCCCACATTTGCTGGTACGGTGGTGACTGAGAAAGGGCCTAAAGGCCTAAAAAGGGCAATAAAAAGGCCTGAAAGGCGCAAAAATCCTAAGAAAAGGTAAAAAGAGAGCCAAAAAAAAGCCCTTGACTTAGGATCAGTTAACAACCCTTGCTGTTTTGACTTAGGATCAGTTAAACCTTACCTTAAACATAAAAACGAGTTCGTTTTTGTTTTCTAAATGTTTTTATGCCTGGTTATTTACTTTTTGTTATTTATTTGGTTTTGGCTTGTAAAAAGACCCTATACAGTTACGTTTTTTGAATCTGGCTTTTGAAATTCTGACTTCAACTTAGAGCCGGTCATTCATTATTGCTGATATGGGGCCTTTCAAAATATTAGCGATTTTCTATTGCGTATAGGGCCTATGCGAGGTATCTACATTAATGAAAACGAGTTGCGGAATAAGCGGTGCTCTAAAATGGCCACCCGAGCCGCCGCCTTGAAAAAAAAATGCAGAATACAACAACCTCTTCTAATAATGACAGTATTCGATGACTGTGAACGGAATAGTTGTTGGCAATAAACTTAAAAAGTAACTTTTAATGCATGTATTTTTGCTCATACAGGCTAACAAAAGCTGATTTCCGTTGGCTTCGCTCACTCAATCAGCGCCTTTCCTAACCCGGACTCCA
>JAHWFP010227516.1:9957-38325 GCA_023313725.1 Lithobius niger
AGTCAGGGAAAGTCAGGGATAGTCAGGGAAAGTCAGGGATAGTCAGGTATATGAAATATGGTCAGGGAAAATCATGGAAAAAATGAAAAATTGGTGACAAGTCAGGGATAGTCAGGGATATTCGTTTTTAGAAAGAATTGTTTTTTTTAGAATCATTTTTCATGAACCGTTTTTGTTTTTTTTCATTTTTAGAATTTCGTTCTTAGAATGACCCGTGGTCTCGTAAGTTCCACTCGCTTTGCGACTTACTTGCTACCTTCATGTCCATTTAAAAAAAAAATGAGAAAAATTTTCAGCTGCTATCCAGGTAGAGTTAAAATGCCAGGCCTGCAACAGAGTCTGCAGTTGACAGTCTTATTAAAAAATTAAAAAAAAAAGGTCAGGGATATTTGAAGAAATAAGTCAGGGAAAATCAGGGATAGTCAGGGATATTCATTTTCATATACGAGTATGAACCCTGGAATAAAACGCAAAAAAAAAAACACCGTCCGCTCGTTTCAATTTTTTTTAGTACCACTCCCAAGAATCACTTAATTAATTTTTAGCGGCCTAAAACTATTTGGTATAATGTCCAACCATAATATGTTTAATACTTAG
The DNA here is from genome assembly GCA_023313725.1 of Lithobius niger. Lineage (NCBI taxonomy): Eukaryota > Metazoa > Arthropoda > Chilopoda > Lithobiomorpha > Lithobiidae > Lithobius > Lithobius niger. The sequence goes on from JAHWFP010227516.1 coordinate 10,555, forward strand.
GCCGATGGCTAAAGGTGCCGTGCCTTTCGGTTTTTTTTCCCCTGGGTTTTTATGTGAAACATCAGAAAAAACACCCAAAGATTCAAACGAATTTTAAATTTCCCGCGTTTTCCAGGATCTCTAGGTTGGTCGGAACACTGATGTATTTATTAGACATCGAGATTTAGTTGTGTAAGTACCATAGTACAGAATATGTAGAATTTTCACAGAATTCACCAAACGTTTCAGTTTTTTACCCACCGTGGCCGCTGTGAATGCTGTGGGCTGGCTGCGGTCGTGCCTCGGCTTTGGTTGGGTCTGTCGCCCTAGCCACGTCTTGAAATGAATATGTTCGTCTCATCTGGTTCACAACGATATTTTGACGTACACTCATTAATACGGTTTTGAAAACATAACAATTCATAATAACCATTAATTTAAAGAGTGAAAAGGCGTCACAGACAGACGTGATATCCCACAAACACATGAAAATACTCTTGATTTTAATTTTCAGCGACTGCATTTGGGGCTTGATCACAAACAGGATGATAAACAAACGAAAATGCGAGCAAAAACTCTACAAGGCTCTAATACTGTGACTGAAAATTAAAATCAAGAGTATTTTCCCTTTTCAGTCTTTCTCCCAAACCCACAAAATAATTTCATTCAACCATTAATTTGATTTTTGCGGTACATTATAATTACAGTCCTTTCTTTCTGGCCCGCTATTGAAAACAGTTGACGAGTCCCTAGGCTACTCCATAAACTTGTGTTCCAAGTTTTCATTTTTATGACGTATATTGATCTTTCACGAGTTTCTCGAGGTACGTGAGCAGCTACAGCCCGCCTTTTGCCCCCCCCCCCCCCGTCTTCCTGTGCTTCCTTGTCTCCCCCCCCCCCTCCGAAATATTGTCAAACCTTATATTTTTGCACTCACTGCTTAAAGCTTATTAGGAATAAACCAAATAAACAAAGAAACAACAACAACATAATCAACTGGCTGATTTCGGTGACAAATCGGTCACTGAAAGTGAAATATGAAAACATAGGGTGACTGACTGGTTGCCGTGACTGTCTCACATGTCCTGACCTTAGCCCGCGTACCCCTTTGCATTCGAGAAAAGAAGTACGACGGAAAATGAGGTCGTGCTCATGTCGAGTGTAGCGCGTAAAGTTCCTAAGGATTTCCTAGCGAAATTGTCACTATTCGTCCCGAGATAACCTTATCATGTGAAAAGGACGTTAATTCGAGTATATTCTGCTTATTGTCATGGTGGAAGGTGAAGGACTCTGGGTGTAATCGACTTAGTAGGGTATACGCAGGCAGTTATTTACATTTTTGCATTCATGTGCTCGGCGGTATTAACAGAGCCGGGTTAATGTCAATGGGTTGATGTGTTATGTTAATGCCTTGTGCAAACAGGGACATATCGGAGCCAACATATTAGGAGATGGAGATGAAGACAAAAATGTACTATGGTGGATCTGTTTTTTCCCTCAAAATTTTGAAGACTTATATTTTTTTTTGCAGTGAGGCGCATTTTTCCAACTCGGATTCTTGGTTGCCACCCCCCCCCCCCCCCCCCCCATTCCCTTTTCGACCCTGTGTCCAAATGATTGTTCGGAGAGTAGAGCTTTTTTTCATAAGATGGCTTCATAAAGGTCTTCCTTTACTGGAGGCCCTGGTGAGACCCCGTCAGGAGTGAAGGAAATGTTAAACTGCACATTATCCCATTGGATAATCCAATGAAGAAAATGAAGAAAATGTTTGGTGTTAGTGTTAGGAAGGGATCCTGTAAGATCACTTTACACCCAGCTTCATGGGCAACCGTATTCGACACACCAATTTGATTCTTTCATAAAATTTTGTTAATTTTTTCATTCCTTGAAAGATGCATTACTGCCCTTAATGTGGGAGAAAGTTAATTCCATACTTTATTGTTGATATTTTTAAGAGACCGAATTATCATTTTTCCTATCTAGTGGGGTTGGAAAGCCTCAAAAAGTGGCACAATATTTTAGTTCTGGCAGAGAACAAATCCTTTAGAGTGAAGATAGCACATATATTCCTGAATGTAAGACGCCCGAGACCCCAAGTTTTAGAGCTCTCATTAGTCAGTAAAGATGTCGTCAAAATGGCGATCATGTTGAAAGTTATATTTCTTGAACACCGCTATTTTTTTTCAACACCGCTATTTTTTTCAGTTAAGTATGTTTTGTAGAATCTTTTTTTCGCACACATTGGAGTTTAAGACACTATTGCGACAATAAGAAACGAAAATGGTAGAATATGTCATATAGGATTAAATACGGCCACCAATATGGCCACCATTATGGCCACCAAAACTGGAAAAATAAGCAGTTCGGCCATATGGTCATGTTTGGTGTCAAATTATATGTTTTTGAGGTGGCTGAATTCAGTGGTGGTGCCAAAAATAGTGCCAGACAACTGTTGTAAAATACGAGTTATAGTTATTTTTAAATAAACTTTCTGTAAGAATGAAAAATGCAGACTAAACATACCTTCCTTTGTGAAATAATTAGTTGCCCTTAACCCCATTCCAACGTAGTTTTAACTTCAGTTTGTCCTTAAAAAAATGAAAATTAGGCATTTTCTCACCAGTTTATGCAGGTTAATTGTCTAAATTTTAGTTCAATCCCATTGAACCTTTGAAGGTAGTTTGACAACTGTGGTGAGTCAGTGGTCACACAAAAAAAACACCATTTTTTTTATTAATCCCAAGATCACTTTATTGTGACCAGATGAAACTCTGGGTAACTTCCTTGTTTCTGAGTAGGCGATTCACGTATTTTTCGTAATGCATAAACCATGGCTGGCGGGGAACCAATGACGTAGAGTGAATGATCTTAAAAGTGTCCTTCAAGGTTAACAAAACCGGAAGTAAAAAAATGAAGGGAGGAGAAAGTAATGGCCCAACTGTATCCAAACCAATATCGAAACGAATATTCAATTGTAATGGAAAACGGACAACCAACGTAGTAGATGGTCAAAACAAGTTTGAAAATGCTTACGCTTAGCACTAGTGGACGAACCACAGTTCGTGCTATCCAAACCACGGTGCATGCGTCTAACCGTACTGTCACTGCCAAGAGTATATGAATGGAATAAAGGTGAACAGTAACCCTCTGCACTGGAAGGACTACTCGGTGTTGTGGGAGCCCTCTTCTCAATGTTGACAATGGGTGACACTGACGTGCCCCCGGTTGAGGAATATAATCTGCCAATTGAAAACAGACTAATTCCAGGACTTGCCGTACTCCTAGTACTGAAGGTACTCGTACCTACATGTATAGCTGTGTTATTATGACATCAGCTGAAGATGCAGAGTTATCGGAGGAGTCACTAGGTCGCTGGTCAAGCAGACGGCACTGACAGTATGAGACTACAAATAGTCAGTATCATTTATATGTTCCAGGAACTTCACATCAGTAGAGACGTGAACTAGGCCTGTAAAGGGACCGAGTAGCTTGTACAGTGTACACCCATCAAACATTCAGTGCTTCGTCTAACAACAAATTAATGCATGGAACACAGGTAGGTCTGAACTTGCGTGGCCTAATGACTGCGTGGAGGACCAAGCACCTGAAGCGTTTGAGGTGTCCAGCACCCGCAACCTGTCCTGTCCGCATTAGGTGGGGCGTGTCCCCGTCGATAGCCTTGGTACAGATATTGTTGTGGAGTAGGGTCGCATCCACGCATACATAACTCCACTACTCCAGAATACCTTGGGTAAGTTAGTGTCATCCATCCTGGCCCTCCCAACGTTCTTGATCAAAGGGTGCTTGCGTTCCGGTATGCTATTCTGTTCTGGAGTCCGTGAGATGATGCAACAGTGTACCATGCCATTGTCAAGGAAAAACTGTTGAACTGTTGAGTAGGGTCGCCTCCACGCATACATAACTCCACTACTCCAGGGTAAGTTAGTGTCATCCATCCTGGCCCTCCCAAAGTTCTTGATCAAAGGGTGTTTGCGTTCCGGTATGCTATTCTGTTCTGGAGTCCATGAGATGATGCAACAGTGCACCATGCCATTGTCAAGGAAAAACTGTTAAATGCCTGAGGCCCTGTGCATATGAGCCCATTGCTTATCAGTTTACACAGAACTCGCCTGTCTCCGTCTGGCGTCGCTTTATTTCCACTATAAGGGTGTCACATACTTGTACCTTGTCGTGGAATACATGATTAAGAAAAGTCTCGTTCCTTAATCTACAATTGCAAATAGCACCTTACCCCCATCTATAACGCATTGTCCATTGATCAAATGTACATCTGTAGTATAGGTTGTCTATTATGAATGATGGGGTGACTGCTGCATTTCATTTTTGGTCGAGGCGCACATCATAATTATGAGGGCAATGAGCTTCCCCGACAATGTTGGCCCTAACAAGGTACTCTTCTGAAGCATTCATTTTAAGTGCTCCATGCATATGTGGTCCATCCTCCTATGGAACATATTGACATCCAACATGATATTTGGAGAAGGTGTAGGAGGTAGCATATCGGGAATGAAAGGTGTCGGTATAATAGGGTTATGCAACATTTAGGCCGTGGCAGACATACAAGGCATAGGAGGATATGTCACCATGACATCACCAGGAACAATGCCAGGGAGTAGGGTGAATATATATTTCTCCCGATCTCATATATTGTGGCTCTAAAGATGGACAGAAAAAGATGAGGGTACAAAGAAACATGTTCCTGTGAAGGGTAAAGGGAGGAGTACATGCAGGGTAATGTGAAAAGCATGTCACAAGATTCTCACATACCATCTTGGGTGTAGTAACCTCAGATGTGGGGGTGAGAGTATTATTAACTGTGTAAGAATTGGTTCACCTGACTGGGGCACATATACACAGTCTGACATAGGCACTTTGTCTTGATGTACGTTTAATAACAGAGGCGTCAGGTTAACTTCACCCTGATCAAGATCATAGATTCCATTCTGTATCATAGGTACAGATAGACCAGGATTGCACTGATAAATATAAGTTGGCATCACGTTAGAACCTGTTCAGAAACACATGTACAGTTTGGCAGTTTTTTTTGGGAGGGGCAAAAAATCATTAACACTTTGCAAAGGGGGGGGGGCATGAATTTTTTTTATACTGATAACGACAATCAGTCAGTCCATCTCCGTTGATAAATAATAAACCGCCCCTTAGCGGTAGGCGGGTGGAGCGGTGGGTTTGAAAATCAGCTCAAAATTAGTTCAGAGATACGGAAGAAACAATATGTACAGATTATAGCTTGCATTCAGGACACCCAATACGAGGAACCCAGTGCACCCAAGTTTATTAACTGCTTTGCACGCTAGCAAGCAGTGAAGATTACCCATATGACTCCAGACTTTTGGGATATACGCTATAAATATAGCGATTCGTATGTATTTATTTAATCCGAACTTTTGTTTTCTTTTCCATTGCCTATGGCCGCAAGCATTCGCGGTCGAGTGGAGCCCTTGTCACTGCTATGACCTTAACGGGTTCAGTGAGGCATCTCTATGCCAGTGGAGGAGAGGGCGTATCGATACAGGGGTTATGTCAGTGATTGGGTTTCAGTTCGAATCCGGGTCACACAGCCCCAAGGAAACCTAAGTTCATACAGATGGCTTGCTGTACTACGTTATTTTTTTTTGTGCGATTTTCGCTGTTTGGCTTGTTTTCCCCTCTGTCCTTTATATAATTTACAACGATTTCTGTACACCTATTTAATCCTGTTCTAGGCTTTAATGATGTCCAAGATGTTGCTAATATACCCTATGTGCACTGTAGTGAAGTTACTTTAAAGAATAGTGCTTTTCAATTAACTCTACTACCCTTTAACCGTTTCTAAGAAAACAGACAGTACTCAATCGTGAAGCAACAATATTATTGTACACACAAAAATACTTTATATAACAAAATATTTTACACAACATTGAAATCGAGAAGATCATCCAAAAATAGATTCCAACGCTGCATTTAATACAAAATATCACAGATGTGCTTTACCAGTTTGCCAAACTGATCAATTAACTTAATATTAAATAAAGATCACTGGTATACAATGGTTTCTGTATCTAGACATTGTAAAAAGAGAAGTGTTTTAAAATAAAAACATCTGAGACACACATCGAAAAAGTATTTATTCGAGAAAAATAGCAAAAAGCTCAAAATTGCTCAGCTGTTTTCTCTTGTCATACGTAATTATGCAAGCACCAATAAAGAAAAATGACACTGCTCTTTAAGTTCTGTATTACATATATGTATTACATGTATATTACATGTATTACATATGCTTGGTTCCACTCTCCCCCTCCACACAAAAATTTTTTTCACATAAGTACTGTGTCACAGTACACCGTGTATGAAGTACACATTATGAATTTATGGCTATTTTCAATTCCTATTGAAGTAGCAAAGTAAAGCATCAGTTAACATGTCGTGTACACGTAGAAAATATCGCCTCAAGCACTGCAGGTTTAAATAAATAGGAACGCTGTACACCAGCCATGCGCCTGTACACCCCTGTACAGTGCACTTTTTCATGCAAAGAAGTCTGACTTTTCATTATTCGGTTAGTATTTTTCATGTCCTCCAGTCTTCACTTCAGCATTTGATGCCTGTATACAAAGAAAGCAAAAGATTGTGCTATAAGACATGAAATGGTATGTTGAAAACAATGAACCAACTAATTGTGAGAGAAGCTTCCGCGTTAGCTCCCAAGCATATACTCTCTCACTATTTTCCTGCATCCCACGCATAAATAGCTTTTGAAATATTTAGTGCATTAGCTCAGCTTCCACGCAACAGGCAGTACTGTGTGTTTAATGGTTGTATACAGAAAAATGACTGCCCTATTTTAGATTGTTTTTCTGCTGGTGACCATACCATTCAGACACAAATCCTCACCACTCTCTTTCGCTTTCTCCCTTTGTTCGGGTTTTCAAGCCCTTTTTGTAAACTCCCCACCCCACCATACTTCACTCAAAAGAAAAAAGCTCATCAAAACTATGAACAATCAGCCTAAAAAAAGCCGTTCCCTGAAATGTAAAATATATTTGTAAGAATGCACTCTGAAGCCAGAAATAACAGTAGAATATTGTTAGAAATGAAGTATTCGTGGATGCAGCCAGGACCTAGGATCGAAGTATTCGCGGATGCAGCCAGGACCTAGGATTGAAGTATTCTGGGACACAGCCAGAACCTAGGATTGAAGCTTTCGGGGATGCAGCCAGAGCCTAGGATTGAAGTGTTCGGGAATGCAGCCAGGACTTAGGATTGAAGTATTCGGGAATGCAGCCAAGCCCTAGGATTGAAGTATTCAGGGAAGCAGTCAGGACCTAGGATTGAAGTATTCAGGGATGCAGCCAGGACCTGGGATTGAAGTATTCGGGGATGCAGCCAGAACCTAGGATTGAAGTATTCGGGGATGCAGCTAGGATCTAGGATTGAAGTATTCAGGGATGCAGCCTAGATCTAGGATTGAAGTATTCAGGGATGCGGCCAGGACCTAGGATTAAAGTATTAGGGGATGCAGCCAGGACCTAGGAATGAAGTACTCGGCGATGCAGCCAGGACCTAGGATTAAAGTGTTAGGGGTTGCAGCCAGGATCTAGGATTGAAGCATTCGGGGATGCAGCCAGGGCCTGCCCTAGGAGGTTACGCCATTTCCCAACACTTCATAGCCAAACTTGGCGGTGCCATTTAATCAGAAGTACGTTTCTGGTAAAACACATGGCGCCCCTGTCATTTTCCTGGGACAGGTGCTCTTTCGGGGTCAGGCCAACTCTGTGCTGGACGGAGCTTGTGTTCATATTGAGGCTTGATATATAGTCATGTGTACTGTTAGTATACAGCTAACGGGAATATGTTTTCTTAGTTTCTTCCTACTCCAAAAACGCAAACAAAATTCAAGAAATAAACGAAGAGTGCAATCCTTCAGCTGCTTGGTTAGTTGGGTTAAACTTGGCCTTTTGTTAACGGAAATATACTACTTCTTTCTAAGACCGAGCCTTTTAGGAACATTGGCGGCTTGTCTTATGCCTTTTTTTTTGGTTTTGGGTGGAACTCTCTTTCTACAATATCAGCACGAAAAATTGTCTGAATGTACTTGTAACCTTTACCTCGTATGATGGAGGTGGAGCATCTTGACCCGGTGGCATATCAGGATTTACTGTCTGCGGTGGTGGGGGGACTTGTCCATACCCTTGAGGATATCCTTGAGGATTTCCTTGAGGATATCCTTGAGGATATCCAGGATATCCATAGGCAGCCTGTGGAGTACCATATCCTGGAGGTGGTGGTGGGTAGGGGCCTTGACCTGGAAGACGAGCTGGATATAGGTTCGGGTTAGCTGCCATGGCTCGACGACGACGATTACGCCTGAAAAGAAAATGCCCTTAGTTACTAGTAGTAGCACCTAATCGCTTTGTAATAATGCAACACAATTTTCTAAAGCATCCCACTACTGCTGATGGCTTGTCAGATGGCTTTGGTAATACGAATGAAAATGTGACATTATAAAGCAAAAGCAAAGTTTTCCTGCAAAGTAAATAATCTGATTTCCAAATCCAGCAACACAGGCGTGTGTCTGTATTTCGGAAGAAAGGGGGCGCGTGCCTCTATTCCACGGCACTGTCGGCCCTTTAGCTATTGTGCAACGACATGGTTTTTCGATCGGCGCCCTTTGGGTACCCAAAGGACACCGATCGAAAAACCATGGCCACAACGAGTACCACAAGAACCCCCAAATGAAAACGGGTGAGCGTGTTAATTCTTTGGCCAGCGAAAAGTTGAAATTGGAACATTATTGCCTCGACTAATAATTTGCTCTGCGTGGTCATCTCAGCAGCAAGTCTTAATGACGTCATGCACGAAGGACGGTTTTTGTTTCACACGGTAAGGATAGTAGCTCAAGCCAAAGCAATAATTTGGGAGGGGGGCAGTGGACGGGGAATGCCCGTATGTTGGGCATTGCGTCTCTTAGCCCCGCTCTTGGCATTTTATGCTAGACTGAAATTGGGGGGAGGGGCAGTGCGTCTGTTACCATTAAGCATGTGATTACACGTTAATTGAACCTAAAAGGTTAAGTTTTGGGGTTGTTTCGGATAGAGACCAAATCAGTTTCTGCAAAATCAAGCAAAAGGACGAAGGGCAGGAGGAGGGGGACGGCAGTAATAATTCAACTACCCATCCATATTCAACTACGTGTAGCAAAGGGCAGAAAGGGACGGGGAGGGAGGGGTATAAGGAAGGGCAGGGAAAGGGGAAGGAGAGGATGGGAGGAAAGGGGAGGGAGAAGATGAGCCGAAAAGGGGAGCGTGTTACAGGAAGTAAAAGTGCATGTCGCAGCAAACGTTCAAGCCACACCGACCGAAAACTGGGAACCAACCACAGGTGAAACAAAAACCCGGGCGAAGCCGGGTACGACAGCTAGTGTAAAATATGTCTGAACTGTATTCCTAATGCTTTGCTTTCATGGGCATCTGTGATGACCATATGCCCAATCGTAAATTTTGCAGGAAAAATAAATTACAAAAAACTTCAGGTCAAAGAGGATAAAGAAAACATTCTCTAACTCCAGTGCTTACCGTATAATGTACCACGTGACTACTGCAACCTTTATAATAATTACAATAACGATGACGATTATCCATATGAGTGTTGCCTGACCTGCAAATAAACAAGCTATTACAAAAACAGCAGGAAATATTGGTAAAAAATGAAAGAAACACTATGTATCCAATACTGTGAATTGCTAATGACAAGTTAGAAAACATGATGGCGACGATGACCAGAAATGGAATCATGGAGTTGGAGGCTCGCACTGATCACAAAAATACGCTACCGTACATTAAAAAAAAAATTTAGCAGACTTTTTTTTTATATTGCATCGTTGTTACTGATGCAAACGGCGACCTTCCATATTAGTACTCTGACCGTCATCAGACCAATTTGATTTGCCTGACAAATGTCGACTATAATTGTTTTTTTTTTTTTTTGACCAATAAGCATTATCCACCAAGTTGTCTGACGGTGCACAGGGTCGTCTTTATACTTTTTTTTTATTATTATTTTGTAACAACGATGCAACATAAACAAAAATTTCATAATTTATTAAGTGTATTTTCGTGGTCGAGGCAAACCTCCAGCAACAGAATTGTGGCCACAATGCCACACGTCATATACAGATGCACTGGGTATGTAAACACCCCTACCAAAATGGTAAACTTGCTGTAAGCATGTATGAGCACTATGTTCAGGACTGCACACTCAGACAGTGTGGTATTGCCATGAAACAGTTTGATGGTATGCGCTAAAAAGTACTGGAGATAATAATACGTTACGGTTAAAATTGGTAATCAAACTGAATATGTTAGCACGTTAGTAGCAGGCTATCAGTGACCAGCTCTGCTGGGAAAGAACTGGATTTCTAGACTAAAAATAAAAATGGATGATTTTGGTCATTACGAAATTACAGTGTTCAAAACTGTGATACAGGGGAAGAGGCAGTATTGAACTCGACTTTCCCATCCAAAATTTCAACTACGCGTAGCATTGTGGAGGGAAGGAAGTTGATGGACGGATTGGAGAACGGGAAGTGATGGGCGAAAAGAAGGAGGAGAGAGGGGAGGAAGAGGATTAGAAGAAAGGGGGAATATTATAGGAAGAAAAATTACTCGTCACATTGAATAAGAATAAAATTACCCTTCAAACCAATAACCAGACGAACACAACGAAATGACACCCCCGAGCGAAGCCGGGTGCGACTTCTAGTGTGTATTGATGTACGAGTTATATATAGGAGTCAATATCTGGATTATATTTGTCCCTACACACTAGGGGCTATATAAGTAGTACAGGATAGTGCCAAGTGCAGTGAGGCCTTTATTTGGTTGTAAATAGACGTATTTCTTCGTTATTCTCATTTGCATTACAAGCGTGCACAAAACAAAAGGTTCTTTAGGTCAAGTATGCAGTACAACTTTTCCCACACGTACAGAGTGTTTACAGAATCAAAAACAGAACCCCTAGTGCCCCTCTAGGTGGTATTTGCAGAACAACTAATTCTCTCCCTAGCATGCGTATAGGAGATTTCTGCAGTCCAAAATCTAACAGCTGCTCTGGGAGGAACCCTGGGCTTTGGACTAAACTTCTAATGCATTATAGACCACTTCAAACTCGACACTTTCATGACCACCCGAACAAACTAACTGACCATGGCTGTTCTACATTGGCTGTACTACATTTAGCTCTTACACTGAAAACTGAGTATGGCTCGGCCTAATAGTTGGGAGGTTTTGCATGTTCAACTTCTTTGTAACAACAAAGTATACTTACTAGCAACATCGTCGTCATAATAACCTGCAAAAAAAAAAAAAAATTATTGCAATACATTAAAAGTGTATTAAAATACAGAAAAACATCAGTTTTACTCATCAGTAAAAATCGGTTTTCGGTTTGATATGTATACTTACCTCTACTACCTATAGTAGTTATCAAGGTTCACCTTTGTTAACTGCCTTCTGCACCAAAGTTGTGACCTTATACAGTATCTTCCCTGATCCGTTTCGATTGGCTCTTTCCTTAACTTTTTACTGCCCAGCGGCCTGTAGAGTGGATGGCTACTGTGCAGCAAAAAAACTAAGTCCCAACGCACAACGCGAGCATTGTGAGGGGTGACCCTGAGCAAAGCGAGCAGCATCAGCCCAGTGGTCAGTGTCCTAGTCTCCAAACCTAGCGAATGCCGGTTCGAATCCCACGACTGACCAACTACCCTTGAAAAAAATGAATCCACTTTGACATGGGCATTAAAGGGTTAAGGGTCAACCAATGAATCCCAATAAAGTTTACGCACATGCAGTTAGCTCTATTCATTGTCAAGTACCAAAACAAAGGTGGAGAGGACGGACGAGTTGTATTTCTCTCTCTTTCTCTGTCTGTCTGCCTCTCGCTCTCTCTGTATATAGTATACATATATACTTGCCACCAAATAAAAAAAAAAAATTTGGATAGCATGATTACTGGGACACTGGCCTCCAATATACGTATTGTCAAGAAAGAGAGAGATACAACCCATCTATCCTCTCCAGCTTTGTTTTGGTACTTTACAACACATGTATGGCCCAGTAATCATGGCCCAGTGACCATGGTATCCCAAATTTTTTTTTAATTTGATGGCAAGTAGACCCAATGTTTTTATTTCTAACGTAACTTGCATCAGCACCTTTAATACATTGAGCTTATCCTCACTCTGCAGAGAAGTAGTAAGCCAAGGAAACTCCGCTCCGTTCCCTTATCCACGAATCCAGGGAACCCGTATATTCCAAAAGGTGGCTAAAACAAATGTTTGGGGTTGAGGGGGGAGGGGGTGCAGCCTTCAAATTACCAGCTTATTAGACATGTGAAATAGGAGCTGCTTGCATCTAACTTGCGCCCCTTAGAAGGGGACATGTACGTATGTAGTTTGCGCCCTTTTCTACTGCGTCTAGTCTTAAAGAGCGGAATTTTAGAAAAAAAAGCTGAAGAATCTTGAAGTGGACTGCATCACGTGTTTGAATGCAAGCTTCGTATTCTGGAAGCATAGGTGCCAGAACACAGGCACACCGAGTCCACAGACAAACTGACATCTTGGTCATTAAATCAAACTTGATCATTGAAAGAAAAAAGGTAAAGAATGTTGTGAGACCCGAACACACCCCTGGGAACCTCCACAATAGTACTGCAATGTGTAGAGTAGGCACTGTATCGCTCAGGCTCTCCCGGCACCGGTAGGGTAAAAGGGGGGGGGGGGCTAAGCGACTCACCAGCAGAGGTGATGAATGTCGCTCTGGTCACTATAACTTGGCCTTGACACATAGGATCAGAAATCACTTGTAGAGTTCCTGTCTTCAGCAAACTGAAATGGGAGTGAGCGGTTTGCTCACTGTGCCAGGTACAATTGGTCAAGTTCAACCAGAAGCAGTCTTTTTTTGGTCATGGTTCCTAAAGATTGTTCAATGACTCTTAAAAGACTCCTAGGAATGCTGGGAATGGTCGCCTAGAGTGAGGGCACTGAATACCAACTGTGACCTTCAAGACTGAGTTCAGAGCCAAGTGGTAGCCTTTTAAAGCATCCAAGAGTATTTAGTACAAGAAAAAGGCCTCAAAGAATTCCGCAAGAGAGCTGAAAGAGGGATTAAAAGGATCAAGATGGCAAGCTAGAATCCACCATAGCCATTTACTCCATTTACTGTTGCAAACTCGTGTTGTGGGGTCTGCAAGAGCCTGCAGTAGTTTGACAGCAACCTGCTGTACAAATTCTGATCTGGTTGTATGGGAAGAAGCCTGGAAAGGCCCACCAACTGGTCAAGATCCGAAAAGCACTGATGGTATGGTCAGCAGGATGTTACTCGATGAAAGAGGCTTGGTGACACCTTTATCTTTCTGAGGAACGCGTGCAGCAGGACAAAAAGGTAGGCAGTGCGTATCGACCAATGGAAGAGGGACAGGCCATTTCGTTCGGAGCCGTAAGACAAATTGCTGCATTCTCACAGTGGACACGACTGCCAGTGGGTCCCCAGATGTTAAACGAGAGTCGCAGGTATCTTGTGGGGTGGAGAAATATTCAGTCTGCCTGGTTCACACCTGGCCAAGAGGTAGATGTGGTGATGAAGACAAAGTAGTAGTTTTTTGGTGAAAGAGCATGGACCTGTGACTGCTTTTTCATCAAAAAACTTCATCACCACATCTACCTCTCGACCAAGTGTGAACCAGGCAAACCGAATCTTTCTCCACCCCATCATATACCTGGACTCTTGTAGATAAGCAATTAAATACCTGAGATAAGCAATTAAAGTGATGTAGTTTGACTATGGTTATCTGACTTAAAGTCAGAGGTCAAATACAATAATACTTTTGTTGTTATGGGGGAACCAAAAGAGGTGGAGCAAAAGATTTATCAGAGGCCTGCACATAGCTCCAAATCAATGAAGTGTTGGGATGACTTCCGTTTGGGCAAGTCTCGTACCCCAACACATAAACACCAGTCACCAGGCCTCCTAGAAGGCAGCTGTAAACAGCAGATTCTCTTGGCCTTCTGCTACATTGGGGGTTTGATGTGCTCCCAGACGAAGCCATGGCACTATAAGGCAAGAGGGACAATTTTGCTAGGTAATTCTAATCATAAATTCCTATGATATTTTACATGCCACAATCGTTAAGCGCACGAGGAATCACAGGGCACATATCATACTAAAAACTTGGGGTGACTGAGGTCAGGCTCGAACTTGGACATCTGGCGAATGAAATCGATAGTCATGCTAACAATCACCCCACCTTGCCTTTCTGTTACAATGGGACACACAAAGTGAAGTATTCTGGAGATACCATTGAGGTGACTATAAAGGGACAAAAGAAACCTATAAGCCTGTCCAACTTTAGTTTGCAAAACTAATGGAACAGCTCGATAAGCCAAGCTCCCACTGGGACCCAGGCTACTACCAAATTCAGTTATCTGGCTTGTGACATGCATACTCCAGATTCAGATGCAACTGGTCCTCTTCATCTTGCCAGAGTCACACACACGATGCGTTCCTGAGATGGTGTAATGAGGAAAGGTTTATTGTTTCATAGTGCTCCCAAGAGACAAACTGTCAGGAGGGCACCACTCAGGAATTCGTTAGGAATGCGATGCCAAGTTGTGTGTTAAGAGGTCGGAATTCTGAAGGGATGATAACTGCTCGAAACTGCTGATGTCGTGCAGCAGCTACTCATCAAAATATGCCTTGAAGGAGATCCGACAACTAAGAAGCAAAACAGAATTGGGCACACCATACTTGTGAATAGGCCTGGTACCATTGTTACCCGAAAAGGATTCCCAGAAAGTGGTAAACAGTCTATAGCCGAACAACACAAAAGGAACGAAGCACGTCTGGATGCAATAGAAGGCTCAAGTAGGTGTCGCCAAGTCTGAGGATATTGAATACCAGGAAAAACTAAAATTGGCCTGCAATCGCCCAGGGTCTACAGATCCACAGCCCCCTGCAGATGCTGCCCAAGTGGTTGGGGAAGAACTGAAGTAAAGCTAAGACATGAAGTTCCAAAGAAAGTAATCCTACGTTATTTTCTCTCACTCATGGAGATTACGACTGTGCATCCTACACTTTGCCAAGAACACTCAGATCACCAACATTCACTAGGAGGTCAGGATTGGTACAATTTTAATAATATTGGTAGCTGAACGTTAAGGGCAAGGTGAGCCTCCCCTGAACTCTGGACCCTTAACCATGAAAGTTTGTGTTGCGCTACAACACCTTGTTAGAATGACCATGGTGCAGACCGATAAGACTGGACCTTGTAGAGTGGAAGGGAATTTTGAATGCATGCTGGTAGCAGCGAGAAATGCTGCAACTGTATGCTTCTGGCAATTTAAATCTTTTGGTCACCGAACAAGTGGGATGTAATGAGACTATAAACAGTTGTGTAGCTACCACCCAGGACCCTGGATCTAAACCAAAACTCTCCCCAAAGCAGTTTCGAGTCTAAAATCCAACGTGTATCCGACTTTGTCTTGAAGCCTACGGCAGTGGAAATATAGACTTTTGCATAACAAATGGTGGGCACCGCACATTCCAAGACAGAATCCAGGAATTTGTTTAAAATAGATTATTTCCCTTTTTCACTTTAAGCTTTCAATATTTTCCTGACAAATCTGCAAAGTACAAACATCAAGCAACAATCTAGTAACGAACAATACAGTGACCACCTACTGCAAGCTTGATTTCACCTACTGCAGGCCTGATTTGACTTTGCCAGAATATAGGGAACTAATTTTACTTTCATCAATACGTCACTAGTGATTTTAAAACCATCAATACAAGAGGATGTCTCGATGTGAACGACCTTAGGAGGTTTTTTACGTAATTACTTTTGTTAAAGGATATGAATGAATAATGTATCTAAAAACTAACTGTTTGCTAATGTTTTGCGGGCTTCTCATATTTAATGCAAGATAGTTGTCTATTTACGTTTATATGATGTATTTACTTGGACAATTTCAAGCAGATTTAAGGAAAAACGGGCAAGGAACCTTTGTGGCTGTGCCTGTGCTCTTCGCATAGTTTTATTTTTTATTTTTCTTGGGGAAGGGGACGAACGGGAGGAGGGGTTGAAATAGTATAAGTTGGGAGGCACACAAAATATCACCTGGGAAGGAGAGGGGAAGAGGAGGGTTGAGTCAGTTGTCCTGCCAGAAAAAAAATTATTCCAACTTTTACCCTGTTAACGATTCGACCAAAATACTAGTTTTAGCAAGGTTCATCTGCAGCTAGTATTTTGTTAACACCAGGTTTTTTTGTAAAGATAACTTGGTGCGAGGAACCAGCGGCATGACTAGGAAAAAATTTAGAGGGGTACTGAATAAAGCCAAGAGGGTCTGGGGGAATGCTGTCAGCTCCCTAGTTCAGTCTGGGATAGAACACAGGAAATTAAAGCATTTTACCGTACGTCACTGCCACATCCGGCTTGTGGGGGCTTAAATATTCTCGAGAAATGTATTTAGCATTATCACACGTTTGTAAAAACGCATGACTAAAGCCTGTTGGATTTGTCTAAATTTTCTACGATAAATTAAAACGCAAAAAATAAATCAGTAAGAAATGCGCAAAATTCTACTGTTGTCTACTTCTTTGTCGAGGCAACTTGGTTTGTGAGGAACAATGCTGTTGTCATTATGACGTCAAGTCCGATACCAAAAAAGATACCACAAAGATATCATCAAGATTTGTTTTTAAAAAGCCAAGATAAGTATACGTTAACACAACAGCACAACGTTTGATTTCAAGAATATCATTCTGAATCTTACTAAAAATGTTAGGGAAAAAGTAATCCTTATTTCTTGTTCCATAACTATTTGTCCTTCTTGGTAATTTATACCACCCAAAACCGAAACTGGTAGAAAAACCCGCCAAGTTTTCAATTTATATTTATTAGTATTATCTCTCACAGAGTTATCTCTAGTGCATGATTTATTATTTCTGAAACTAAAGAAATGTTTTAAGATAATACAGTAGTTTCCTAGTTGAATAATTCGTAGAATATTATATTTGAGGTAGATATCACTACTAGAAAAATTATATCTCAAAAGAAACTTAACTATGTGGGTCTGTTGCAATCTTTCTGTTAAAGATTGCAATTCTGACAGCAAACTCTAATAATAATAATAATAATAATAATAATCTACTTTATTAATGTACTCATTGAAATAACACGTTCAGGCAAGACATCCTAGGATCGATATGTATGTGCAATCAAAATACATAATTGCACAAACATGTTCTTATATTTTACATAGTGCATTTTTTCATAGATTTGTGTTTAATTTTGAATCTTTTACAAACCTAGTTCTTTAGTAGCCATTATTAAATTTCTGTTTTGATTTTATTTAAATTGCTCACATGTCTACGCTTATTAAGGTTTGTTTATTAAAATATAGAGGCATTTGGGATTTCCTACCCTCTTTATCATAGGCGTTTCGGAAACCTTAGCCACTTACTGTGTTACTATTTCTTACACTTTTTGCCAACGTGGTTTTATGTGCCTTTCAGCAAGCACTACGTTACGTCGTACCACGTAACACACAAATTTCGTATTATTTTTATATTTCCTTTGTTGCATACTTACTTGCTGCATTAAACAGGGTTTTTAATGCCTTTTTAACAAGTTTTGTATTTGATTTATCAAACTGCACAAAGCAGTTGCATAGATTATGAGTCCATATTTCTATTGTGATGTTATCAATGCGTCAAAGATAATTCTTTTTATTTTTCTTATCCAGTATTGTTTTTAATTTATTTAGTGTTGGTATCATTCCACTGATTTTTTTTAAACAATATCGTTCACGTGGAATGCAAATTTCCATTTTTTTTAATATCCAGTTCTAACCCATAATAGCCAGCACGTGTAACTTTTTTTTTTAATCTTTTAAGTTACACTTACATTCCCTATCCGACTTGCAATATTTACGCAAGTCTTAATTCCGTCATTTCCAATTTCCACATGGGAAGTTCCAATAGGTACTAAAAAGCATGTTTTTTCCCCGCGATTTAGTTTTTAGTTCATTTTCATCCAAATAGTCATTCAAGGAATGGCAGTCGTTCTGCACTAGTATATTTTTTATCATTTCGTTGTCATAATAATTTATCAACAAGTGAAAATGCCTTCTGCATAAAGTTGTGCTTCCCAATATAGGTCCCTGTCGATATCGATGTAAATAATGAAGAGTAGGGACCCCAACACCGATCCTTGCGGTACACCAAAGTCTAATTCTTTCCAATCACTGATGTCATCATAAATTTTAACACAAGTTCTGCCTGTGAGATAGCTATATAAAATGTTTAACATATTTCCCCGAATTCCATTTTTTTTTTAAATTGTTTGCAATAAAATAATTGACTTGTGTATCAAAAGAGTCTCAAATGCTTTTATATGTTCAAACGTAATGGAACCAACAAATTTACTACATTTAAGGCCCTAGTAATATGTTTATGAGTAAGTGCTTCAGTTGTGCCTGGTACCCTTTCTACATCCGTACTGATGTTTGTTTAAAATGTTATAATTTTTAAGAAAGCTGTAGACTCTATTCGAAAAGAATTTCTGTCAACAGCTTTATTAAGAATGGTAGCAGTGAGATTGGTCTACAGTTAGTCTCGCCTCTTTTAGCTCCTTTTTTAAACACAGGTTCAATAATTTTTTTTTAAGTTGTGCGGCCAGATTGGGGCGTCGGACGCAAGGCTAACTGGAAAATCATGTAATAGGATAATTGTCTAATATAAAAAATCTATAAAATCATCTAAAGGGAAGATCGCAAAATGGAAAATCATCTAAACGGAATATCGTATAATGGATAATCGTATAATGGATAAACGTCTAACTAGACAATAATATTCCTGCAGTTTCTGATGTTATATGTATAGCCGCAGCGTGAGCGGCGTCGTGAGCAAGACAGGGACATTGGACGATTTTCCATTATACTAACTTCCTGTTACACAGTTTTCTATCATACGAATTTCGTGTCAGACCATTTTCCGTTATACTGTTTTCCGTTATACGTTCTTCCAATTATGCGATTTTCCAGTTAGACGATTACCCCTTGCCCCGCCAGATTTCTGCTGAAATTATGATATTATGATATGAAGTAAAGTGTTTTCCTTCGTTTCTTTAAAAAAATCCATCAAAAATCCGACCAATCCATAGGAATTTTTTCTTTTTCATTACGTTGACGTTTAAATTTCATTCTTAGTTGCATCAAATATCCCCATAGTATTGGCAATAATTTTTTCCTTTTTTTATTATCCTGTTATTACTGTCTGTTTTTTCTGCTGTATTTTTCAAGTTTTGACTTTTTAATTCTGGTGTTTTGTTTTTCATTTGTTTTACTACAAATAGTTTTTAGTCCTTCTTGAATTTGTCCTTTATATTTTTGTCAGTATCCACCTTATGTACTACCTTATTTCGAATTAGCTGACTCCATTTTCTGCTGAATTTGTTTGCTGTCTTTCGCATGTGTTTTAAAATAGTTTTCGTAGTAATTTTGCTATACTTTCAATTTTTTCTAACATCAACATTACTATTTTTTTATTCATTTTTCTGTTCAGTTGTAACTTTTTTCATACATAGTAAGGCTAATTCCAAATTTCGTTTTTATCATTAATTTGCTTTACAAGATTGTCGTTCATCCACCAGTTCCTTGGAATCTTATCATTTTTTCCCCAAATTTTTTCGTTGCTACTATTTTTTATTGTAGATAACCATGATTTGTCTTTTCAATTACATCGTATATTTCAATAGGATTATTCATATATTAAAAAAAAATTCTCCTATTTTGATTTTTAAGCTCAGTAATACATATTTTTTATTATCTAGTACCATTGTGTTCTTATTTTCAAAGATAAAGTTTTCATGTTTAACTAAATTGTTACACAACATTTCCATAGCTGTTTAGCGTTTAGTAATTGTCTGCCGGATTCAGTGTAACTACATATCCCTTGTATACAAAACTGTTTACTTTGGCAAACATCAAGTCTAAGTAGGATTTGGTAATCATGTTTTCTCTAATCTCTTCTCTAGTTGCGGTGTTAATAATATTGGCTGTGCCCACAGTATGCAACAATATTTTCAAGTTTCTCTGTATCATTTCTTTCATGTTTATTTTGAGTTTCAGTCAATGTATTAAGATTGAAATCACCCATAAAATTTCTTTTCTCTTTTTTAAAGTAATTTTAATTCCTTAATACAGAGTTGTCTGTATAATTATAAAGTTCAAATTGAGTTTACATTGGACCAAGTGTAAATGTTACCTCAGTTGCGTCATTTTCCCCAAATTGCATATGCTCGCAGCCAACACATAAAAAGTTTTTTTTTTTTTAACAAATAATAAAATTCCACCGCCACTCCCCCTCCCCGCCAACAGTTATGGTATTTGCCGTAGTTCTTTAGGTAGTAGTTTTAGTTTACAATTTCATTTTCTTTATAAGGTTAATTTCTGTTAAAGCAATCGTATCAAGTTCTAAGGAACAAATTGTAGCAATTTTTCCTACAACTTCTAACATTAACACGACGACATTTAATAGCTTGTGTTACCTATTGTCTAAATCAAACCTGTTTTCATCATTTTCATATCTTCGTCCGTTCGTTGGTTGATAATGTAACAGTAAGTAGTAGATATCCGTGAGTCGTAGTCGATTTATCGGTTATAATTGCGAGCGAGCGAGAAACGGCTAGTCCACTATCGAGGGGGTGGAGGGAAAAACTCGTGGCTTCGCCCACTCGTGTTTCCCTCCAGCCCCAAGATAGTGGACTAGTCGTTCGAGCTCAAGAGCAATTATAACCGGTAAATCGACTATGACTCACGGATATGTATTTTAAGGCTAAGGTGTGACGTCGAGCCAACATATCTAGTTATTTGAGATTAAAAAAAAAATATTTGAAAATTGTATTTGTGAAACATGACGTAAATTCCTGAGCTCAAACTTCCGGTTTAAACTTCCTGTCTGCGAAAGTCTCACGCACGCGAGGACGTCCCTATATCCAGTCCCAGTCACCGACGTTTGTGTTTAAGGTAAAACCGTATTTTTTCTACTTTATTAGTTTAAATAAGATATAGCGTATAAAATGCGCTATTCGCTGAGTCTCGTAGGTTTTTAGGTGTGTTTTAGAAGGTGTCAATAGGCTAGTTTTCGTTCCGTCGGAACGAAAGGTTGTCGGATTCGGCTTAAACCGTTCATTCATGGAAGGGGGTGGGGAGGGGGCTAGCATCGTACGCGAATTTTTTTTTTTTTTCGTGTTAGTGCGGAAATGTCGCCAGGTTACAAATGTGCTTTTCGCTTGAGTATCGTTATGTTTTTAGGTGTATTTAGGTGTGTTTACAAGTGTCGGTAGCCTAGTTTTATTACTGTCGGAGCGAAACGTTGGCGGATTGGGCAATTTCTCCATGGGTGGGATTCTTGCATAGTGGCCTACACGAGGTTTTTTTTCTTATTCGTGTTAGTACGATAAATGTCGCAGGTTGCAACTGTGCTTATTTATATTGGTTGCAATGGGATGTGCTGGTTGAATTTGTGTTGTGTACGGTAGTTTTGCAAGGTATGTCACATGGTAGAACAGTGGTTGTGTAGAGCACGGAAAAAGTGTTAGATTATCAAAAAAAGTGTGGGTTATCGAAAAAGTGTGGGTTATCAAAATTAACCCACGGTCACTTGTGTGGGTTTTCAGATTAACCGTATATAACGGCTACACTTTTAGCAATGGGATGTGTTGGCGTGACGTCACCACCGTGCATTAATTAATCATTAATGGTTTCATGCTGGATCTATGTACAAGGTACACGGCACGAACTCCCTAAGGATTTGTATGTTCTATCAAATATATTAAATGTAATTTGTAAAGAAAAATAATTACATAATTCATTATATATAATACAAAAAAAAATCAGGGTTATACATAAAGCATACCTAATTTAAAAAATACACGCTTTATAATTCGTCAGAATAAACTTAATAAAGAGTTTTTAATACCGTAAATCCTCCATTTGTGGCTGGGGCCTCAATAATTGTTGCCGGGTGTTTTGTCAATCATGGATTAGTGGTCATCACGGATGAGCGGTGAGAGAGCTCACCCTGGTTACTGGAGGTTTGCGGATCTGGTCTGGTGGAAAAGGGATCTTGCAAAATCCCCGCCAGGACTGCCAGCCAGGGTAGCGTGAGAGGCTACCATCCTCCTTCAGTGGCTTTGGGAACTCCCTCCCTTGGCCCCTCCCTTTACCCGATATTTCTTCTTCTCGTCTGGTAATGTTCAAAATTGTGCCGGTTCAGTCATACGAGCATTGAATTGCTTTGGCTGACTTAAGGCTCAAGAAATGAATTTAAAAAAAAAAAGTATTAGCTGGGTCTCTAATTGTAGCCGGTTCAAACTGGTTTTATTTTGAAAAAAATGATATTAAAGAGCATCTCCGTGACATGCAAGACACATGTTCTACATGTACTGAGAGCGTAAATTTCCTTTCTGAATTTTTAGTAGCCAGTCTCCAGTTGTAGCCAGGTCAAAATGGCTTAATTTGCAACCAGTGGACTGGTTTACGAATGGAGGATTTACAGTATACTTAGAAGTATGAATAATAAACCTTTATCAAGAAATAAAGTACCAATTCATCTAATTTTAAATTAAAAATGTAATCAAATTATTCTAATTTTTCCCAAAAAAAAATAAAAAACACATCTCCAAGTACACACATTCGTAAAATGATGTCTTCGAAGCCAAGTATATATTAACCATTTTTTATTTATTTATTTAATTGATGTATATGCATAGTATATTAATAATCATGCTAGTACTATTGAAGGGCATTTTTTAGTACACAAACAGATATTCAGCAGCAATGAAAAAGTCTTTTAGGAAGTTTGTTAAATATTTGTGTTTGTGGTAGGTTTTTAATAAATGACCAACCAGTCTTTTGTTTTTTTTGTTTTGTTAATAGTCTGTTGAATCAGCAATAAACATCAGAAATAAATCTCCCCAAATGTAATAGTCATTGGTTAGAAGCGAGCGGTTATCGGTTTTTGGACCAACGGCTACGATCATTGGCCCGGCTTGAGTACGCAAAGGTCGAGGGCGTTAGCCCGAGACCTTTGCATACGATTGCCGGGACAATGATCGCAACCGTTGGTTAAAAATCAATAACTGCGAGATTCTAGCCAATAACTGTTTTATGCTACGGTGGGGATGTCTAGCTAACTTTTATTTTATTAAAACGTGTTTGTGTTTTGTGAAAATATCTCGATATGAATGAAGGTCATTCCATATTAGTTTATGGAGGGTGGAGTGGATGGTAGACCGACGAGTCCTTTGCGTCCGTTTGTGGGGGGAGTGGGTGGGAAGGAGACGCAGCGTCGTTTCGCCGTATTTCACGCTAGCCTGCTCGCTTGTGTTTTCGAAACTTTTCGGAGTGATGGAATTTCGATAAGAGGCCGCAGGGATAAAATGACATTCTGGGAAGGTATATAATTCATTTTGAGCGTTTGTAGTTTGAGAATTGTTTAAAAATACGATAGTAGGGTATCGGTATGAATGAAGGTCATTGCATTTTAATTTGTGGAGGGGGGGGAAGGAGTTAACGTAGAGTGAATAGCTTAGATAGGCCAGACATATAAGAGTTTGCAGGGATGGGATTTCATTCCTTTTAAGTAATTCGTTTTGTACGTTTTTATTGCGTTACGTTTTTTTTTGCACGCTGTATTTGGTAGTTGGTGTGTGCGTTCCCGGTCGCGTGATCCGGAAGTGTCAAAAGTGTGGGTTATCGGCAAAAGTGTGGGGTAACTTGATAACCCACATTTTTTGCGATGATGCACACTTCCGGTGTTGGTTAATGGGATTTAACCAACGGAAATTTAGCATGGCGTTTAGTTAGTGTGACGTCATAGCCGTGATATAAGTCCTTTTAGTGAAAGGATTTGAGCGACTAATTCCAAACAGTACTAACTGCTGGTAAAACCTATATCACCATTTCCTAATGTTTACCTAAACCGTTTTGTATACAGTAAGGTCGGAATCCCCTTCCTCTAAAGATGCACAACCACAGAGTTTTTATAACGTTCCAGTGCGAGACGCGAGTAATACTGCGTACTCCTGCGTAGCTGGGGGACACTTGCGTATCCAGGGAATTAGCTTGAAGATAACTTTTCGTTGCCGAATGGCATTTTTGCGATCTTTCAAAGGCGTACACTTTGGTACGGGGGTGTGTTCAAATTTCAATAAGAATACCTCAATTCTAAAAACCACTTACCGTTAGCTCCACAGATGTTTAATCCTAAAATGAGAAAAAATATGGTCCATACGGTACTTAGAGGATTCATGATGTACTGGCTTAATACACCGGTGCGGTGCACACGGCCTTCTTCAGCTGGCAGAGGCTTTTTTAGAAAGAGCTGCTTGCTGTTGCAAACCAATGAATCCTGTTGATAAGGACCATCTTATCAGCAAAATTCACGGCCACCGCACGTATATTACGTAGAAAAAATGTAGATTACAAACTACGAGTTAGTAAAGAAACACGCAAACACACTCCCAGTACTGCCCTACCTTCATCATTGAGCAATTGCTTTGTCCCGGGCTTATTGCTCAACTTCCACTATCTTTGTCTGTTGTCTCTTCATGCGTTGCTGGAAGTGCACACGTCAAATCTGATACGTTGTTTAGTGCCGTTGACCGCCAACCGATCGCTGGTGGAGTACAATTTTAGCAGACTTGTCCGAGATTGGCTTGCTTGAATTTCGTTTGGCTATTCAGACTGTTTTTCTTGGCCAAGCATTAACTCTTTCCAGGAAAGTGGGGTTTAAAAACATTTACAAGTCAGGCCAAAACCTAACTCCCAATAACACGAACCCGGGCACTAAGCGAACCTAGGGGAACCCGGGCATTAAGCGAGCGGCAACAGCCCGGTGATCAATGTCATCGTCTCCAAACCAAGTTAATGCCAGGTCGAATCCAGAAGCTGACTTAAGTAACATGACTTTAAAAAAAAGTCATGAAGTACAGAGTAGTCCACAAAAAATTGACGACCTACAATTTTCTAATTCCAACTTTTATAGTTACCACCCCTCAGAACCAGGAGAGGACAGAAATCTTCCCGTTTCATTAAATTTGATTTCTGTCCTCTCCTGGTTCCGAGAGGTGCTAACTAGAAAAGTTAGACTTAGAAAATTTTGGGTCGTCAGTTTTTTGAGGACTACCCTGTATATGCGTCTTTCATAAGGTTAAGCTATGTTTTTTTCCTTGGCCCAGTATTAATAGAGTTTTGAAACACATCCTACTTGACAATGAGTTGTTTTCCTCGTAATTTTCCAATGTTCTACGAGGCTTTCGTTTTGGTTTTTTGGTTCATAAAGTTGGTTGTACTCTGGAGCTTTGTTAAAGCATCAGGGGGTGAGGATAGCTCAATGGGTACGGAAACACGACAGTCACGTAAACAAAAGATTGTGATACTCAACTGTAAGAGACACAAGAGTGAAGTTTTCGCTTAATCTAAGTTCGTCACCACCACAAAGCTAGGGGACTTTGCAGTGAGTATTGCATATTAGGCACTAGCATCAGTTTTGGCAGTGTTACCCCTATTAGTCAGGAAGTTCCAATTGGCTGGGTCGAACCCCCAACACGAAATGAAGATTTTGTGCCAAACTCGCCGTACGCAAACATTAACGCGCAGTGTGCAAGAAGCAGTTCCAACTGGTTAAGTAGTAGGTCAGGTT
This sequence comes from Lithobius niger, assembly GCA_023313725.1. NCBI lineage: Eukaryota > Metazoa > Arthropoda > Chilopoda > Lithobiomorpha > Lithobiidae > Lithobius > Lithobius niger. The sequence goes on from JAHWFP010227516.1 coordinate 36,315, forward strand.
TTCATCAAGCGACTAGTGTTCGAATTTTAGCTGGGTTTCAGCTACTGGCCAATATTGCACTGTCGCTACACGAAATAGCAAGGGCACTGTGAAGTTTTGGTTTCGTGGCATCCGTTGCATGTCATGTAAAAACTTGTAACACCTCCCCTCCCTTAAGTTTTTGCTTAACAGTGTGAAGACCAACCTTAACAAAACCCACTATCACCTAATTTGCGGTGGAAAGTCAAATCAAACACGTTTATTTACGTTCTTCAGACTATTATACAGCTTCACGTACCTCACGAATCAGTTTTTAAATCTAAAATTTCGAAATTTCTGAAAACGGCATACCTTCATCCATGGCCCTTATTGTTGACTGTTGGAAAGAAACTAAACAACCAATTCATACCATTCTCGGAAATGAAAAAATGGCAGTTAATTTCAAGGCTGTTATTGGGTTCCATTGTCTGTCCGACTCTTGTTCAGTACGTAAATTAATTGAACAGTTCGGCGAATTTCTTTCCTAGTTCCTCGGTTTATCAAACAACTTCGTATTTTCGTGACTCGATGTAAGTTCTACATATGGCGCGGTTGTCGAGGTTCATGAACTAGGCTAACTACCTTCGTTTTTTAGCTGACTTTGCCCAACAAGAGGTGGGCCTAGTCGAACCCGAGCTGCAACATTCAACCCCTGTCTTCTATGACCTCCAACTTTTCAATATTTTTCTTTCAAATTTTCATTATTCCACACCATCACATTTACAATTTTTGAAATTTTCCTCCATATCTCTCTCACTTTTCAAATCTTTTCCTCCACGTTGTACAGAAAGGGGACTGGGATGAACGGTATTCTTGCAAAGCACAATTTGTTTCATACTATGCATTACTAATTTCCAATTATCATGCGAATACCGAATCCAGCTTATTTAAGTTTAACGTCCCTCCTCCCACCAATTGATATGGAAGGAAGTCAGGCATAGGTAGTGTTATCGCTTACGATCCATTGCCCCGTAATCGCAGAGTTGCACGGACAGCTTTGCCTTTCGTTCAGTCCTAATTCTTGAAGGAAAGTGATGTTCTTAAACTAATTATGTCACCAAAATTATTTATCCGTTCTTTTAAGTCTTTGTTATATACAGGGTGTATTACAAAACCCGTTACACGGCCATAACTTGAGAAGTAATGAGGACAGCCTAATGCGATAAAAAAAATTGACAAAATCGCATGTGGACAATCCACTGTCAATCTGTTCAACTTGGGGGGGGGGGGGGGATTCAGGGGGCCAAGGGGCGTTTCTCTGAAATTTCAAATGGGAAGGAGGGGGTCGAGTGATACATCACTTGAAAGGTCTTGTCAAACCAAGCTACTTCCGTAGGAAAAGTTTTTTAATATTGTCAACAAGAGAAGGGATGGCAGGCAAGAAAAATACCAAACAGTAGAATGGAAAATCTTTTTACACCATACAATTGGATGCAAGCTTTAATTCCCGCGTAATTTATTGTGCGGATTTTAATAGCTTTAACATAAGAAAGTTACATGACGAGTGTTTATGAGTTTTCCGACCTCTCTTCCCCCCCCCCCCCCCAACGAAGGGGGGGGGGGAGAAACCCGGGAGTTTTTAACAACACATCAGAGGTAAAAAATAAAAAAAAGCACTGCTATGGCTAAGCTGCATTCTTTGCAGTCATTGTTAAGACTCTTTATTTATTTATTCATACTTAAGCTGAGCATTAGTTAAGCTGAGCTTAAGCTTAAGCCATTATGCTATGCGCTCAATATACAAATGGACTACTTACGAACTATTTACTCTACACACTCGTATGGCCAGCTCCTACCACACCTCCTCTGTTACCTACAATTCAAACCGCCGAGTGGCGATGCAGAACCCCAGTACTGCCCGAAGGCCACGGCCCGAGTCACTTTCCGCACCCAGGACCTCCACCAACGTGCTCCTATGAAGCGCAATCCTCCTTACGTGGTCCCACTGCCTACACTCCAGTAGAAAGTGCGATACTGTCTCTTCCGGTGCCCC
>JAHWFP010227516.1:44047-70472 GCA_023313725.1 Lithobius niger
TCTTCAGTGTACATTCCAACGTGAGTTGACCTGTTTGCATTGAAATTCTTTTAGAAATTCGCCTTTACCCCCCCCCCCCCCCCCCCCGAAATATCGGACATGGGATTGCGGAAATATCAGGGTGACAAAAGGGGAAGACGCGTGAGCCAAATAACAACAAGAGAGCCGTGGTCGTATCAATTGTTAAGCTGAGGCCTTCTCTATTGTTAAAGGCGTGTTGCCTCCAATAACAATTTGCTCTACGCGGTCATCTCTGCGCCAAGTCTTAAATGACGTCATGCACGAAGGACAGGGTTTATTTTCACACGGTTGGGATCCCAAGCCAAAGCGACTGACTGGGAGGGGGGGGGGGGGAAGCAGCTGACGGGGAACGCCTGTGTGTGGGCAGCGCATCTATTAGCCCTTCTCTTAGCATTCCAATGCTATAATAACTAATCAGATTGGGAGGTGGGAGGTGTGTCTGTTAGCCCCCCTCTTGGCATTCGAATGTTATAATAGCTAAAAAGATAGGGGGAGGTGTAGTGCGTCCGTTACCATTAAGCATATAATTACGTATTAACTCCCACGTCTGATTCCGAATTTTTTTTTTGCTAAACCTCGTCCAGGCACCTGTAGTACTTCACGCAAAGTGTGGTTTTTGGGTTGCTGTTTAGGAAGGAGATCAAACCAGTAAGTGGCAATAAACTTGGAAGGGGTGGGGCAGCTGTATTTAATTCAACTACCCTATCCTTATTCAATTATGTGAAGCAGAGGAGATAAACGGGAGTAGAGGGATGGATAGGAGGATAGGAAAGGGAGGAAAAGAGGAGGGGAGGCAGCCGAAAACTGGGAAACAATCACGGGTGAAACAAAATCCCGGACGAAGCCAGGTACGACTGCTAATGTGAAAATAGGGGTCTACGCAACTTTAACCAACTGTTTGCTTGATTGTTACCCAACTTCCAAATAAATTGGATCTTCGCGCAAAGCAAACACACCACTGAGGAGGGGACACAGACGGAAGGGGCAAATCCAGCCAAACAGCAAAGAAAGCGGAGCCCGCTCCATAATGTCGACAGTGGAAGTGGCTATGGACCTGGTTATGGCATGTCACCTGATGTATTGACAAAATGAAAGCCATTTCAAGGACTGGACCAAACAGAAATCCAAGTAAAGAATGGTTAAAGTGTTTCATGTTCGACAAACAGACATGCTGTCTACAAGAGGGGTGCCTCCTGCAAGGGCCGAAAAAGAGGGGAGAGCTTGATCCTGTTCACTAATAGATTCTGTTGCGCCCCACTGGTCTGGAGCATTTTTGTCTGTTCCGCTTGCTACCTCATACAACCCGTAGGCTTCATTAACCGGTAATCGCTTGAAAGGTTGGCAGACCCAAACCTTTCTCAAAACTGAAGGACACAGGAGTCCAAATCTGTTATATTTGAAGTCAGATGGCACCGAATGTCCAATCACTAATCTTATCTCTGAAGGTTGCCCGTGAATGTTTTGAGCCACTTGCCTCCTTTCCAAGAAGTGAAGACATTTCCACGTCGAGGTGCAAGGCACGAATGAGACCATTTACTCATTCTTGCCTTTTTCTTCCCATAATTGGGGGCAAAGCCTGGATGACAACGGTCTGACAATGGTCCTTCCTCTGTGCTTAGAACTGATTTCCGAATGGAAGGCGTGATTTTCCGTTATCCCCTGTAGGTCGAAGTGACTAAGGTTAAAAGGGATACGAGCCATGGGAGAATATTGATGGACGGATGATCCCAAAAGACTGAGCCAGTTAAAAGAGAGCTGCTCACACTTGTTTTCTCACCTCCCAGAACCTTAGGATCACGATGACAATTAGGCTTCAAGTTCCTTCTAACATTTATTATTTTTTAACTTCCAGTCGCATTTTGCAAATTGTCGTCGCCGGGACGAAGGATCCCTGAGACCACCAATGTTATTTTAATTGAGACGAAATTGTTCTGTGAGCAAAAAATGCTATTTCCATAGACCCCACTGTTGGGTCTCAAGCCAACTGATCCGTGCTCAACAACAAATCAAATGAGATCGTATCACTTCAGGCTAGCCTCTCATGTAACCAAAAAGAAAAAAAATGCCCTTTTTCCAACTGATGATGCGGCAAAAGGAGAGTTTGACGTAATCCGGTCATCTGAAGAATTTACCATGCTGCCTTTCTGCATAGAGTTAGGGCTCGTTTACGCAACGACAGTTTTCTCGCTCACTAGCTTTTACTTGATCATTACTAAATCTGATGGCTGCTACTCGCCTTTTGTCTATGCCTATTAGCAACCATGGCAACGACTCAAGACGCAAATCTTCTCCTCGTGCCTCGTGACACGGCGTACGATGCTTGCAACATTCGAGCGTCGATTTATGACAACAAGAAAACAATTTTTAATGCAGTAAAAGACGACTGTTTTTTTGTATGCGATGGTTTGTCTTCGATTCGATAGCCACGAAAAGGACGCCATGTTGGATTTAGAATTCTCGCTGCGAGAAGCTATTTATTCTACCGACGTTTGATCATTGCTCGAAGCTGTACTTTGAGGGAGAATAGCAAATTTTGGAAATAGCGTGAAATGACAACAATCTTGTAGCAATGTTTAAAATTACTGTAGCTCTTTGTTCTTTATCCGTGTTGTTATTTATAACACATGTAATTTATTATCTATTACCGCATTCATTTAGTAGCAACGGGAAACTAATCATAAATAAATAACGGTTGACTAGCAAATAGCTATCGGCGAGCGATAAGGCCTTTTTGCGTAAACACGCCCTAAGAGTCGATTATGAACTGGTAACATCATCTGTGCTGACCAGTTTCCATTCCAGCTTGGCGAAATAGACCTCATGAAGTGGGGGCACAATGCACTAACACTCGCCCAAGAACTCCCAGTCGATTTCTTACAGTAGGACCAGTCCATGATAGCAATAACGATCAACTACCATTCCTCACCTTGAACCGATAAAGAATTTAAATTCCGTTCCCAACATGATGTTACAGGATTCAAGGACGGAAAATCCTTCACCTCCAAGGATCAGTTTCTCAAACTAGCCTCCTCATAGACAACTTCATGGAACCTGGTTATCGAAGCAGGGAAGGAGTGTAATATTAAGGATGCAGCTCTGTTAACCTATCAAGTGGGTAAATTCCAAAAGAGAACTCTCAAAGATGAACTGTTTCGACCTCTCGTTCATACCCAAGTCAATGCTAACCATCAAAACTATTTCGAAGGAACCTAGAAGAAAGAAATCTGAGAAGTTACAGATAACCTGCCTGGCACAAGCTACCAAAACGAAACAGTGCTTGTGGAAGGAGTTTTACATAAGAGGATCCATTAAAGGGCAATTACATCCATTTTGACATGCATGTTTGACTTTTGGATCACTTACACAATAACTAAACACAAAAATTGTGGTAAGAATACGTTACGTACGTCCGATACAACAATTTAATTACTACATCACCAAAACACGACACGGAGATCGCCATTGTTTTGCTGGAACGCTCAGAAATTAATGCCGACAGATGTCAATTTTCGATTTCGATTCGCAGCCGATTGAGATAGCTGTATTGACTGTGAGGAGCTCAAGCATCTGACGGCCTTAGCTGGCCACTACACTGCCGGCCAGCTAAGGCCGTCAGACGCTTGAGCTCCTCACATTTTGTGCCAAGCGCCCTTGTGGTATCGGAAGGAAGTATCGGGCATATTTTGTCGCCACCGAATCAGTACCGATACCATGGTGTCGGCCTCAATACCGACGGTACAGCCTTACATTCAACACAATCGCAACCTCCTCTGCATTCTACTGGTGGGCTGTTAACCGACAATTTTGACAAAGCTCAGGCTCCAAAGAAAGGTTTTTCTACAAGTTTTACAAAATACAGCAGTAGCGTTGCAGGGGGCGGGGGGGGGGGGGGCTAAACATTTTCTTCAGCTTTTTACTAAATAACGGTAATTCGAAGTTTTATCAATTAATTTACTCATCAAAAAATGCTTGTACGAATAGGCCTACGTTCAGGAAACTATATGTGTTATGTAAGGGACGGAAACCGAGTGGGGGGAGGGGGGAAGAGATACGAGGCACTGTTTAAAAGTGATAAATATACTGGTTTTCCACATATTACGTGGAGGGAAGACGGAAGGGCAGGGAGCCACTGATACCGTTCCCAAAACAGGGGAGGGGGGGGGTCTGCTGGTGGCAGAGTTTAATGCACGGGGGCCAGGGGACGCTTAAGGAACACATTTAACTGTTCCAAAGCCAGTAGCCTGCGAAAACCAGCAACAGTTGGGGTATTCACTGTCTCTGCCCCAAGTGCATTCCAGATTGGAACAACCCGTAGCGAGAAGAAATAACGACGGCAGTCGAGACGCGAAGATTGTATAGCAAGTTTCAGATTGTGGCCTCTGGTACAAATTTTGCGGGGGGCAAGATCGAAAAAAGGAAGATCAATGGCGATCAACCCATGTAGAATCTTATATGTTAAAATAAGATCATATTTTATTCGGCGTAGTTCCAGCAATTCAAGACGAAGCTTGCTAAGTCGGTTACCATAGTCAATTTCCCTGAAACCAGGCAAGTATTTTGTGAACCGACGTTGGACTCTCTCCAAGAGGTCAATGTCCTTGGCCAAATGTGGAGACCAGACTGGGGTCGCATACTCAAGGATGGGGCGTACGAAGACCTTGAATGCCCAAACCTTATTAGCAATACTGCCCGAAGTGAAGCACCTACATACGACTGCCGAACGTCTAAAAGCCGCTGCGGAAATCTTTTGACAGTGGAGGGAGGGCTTCAGGTTGCCATTAAACCAAATCCCCAAGTCCCTGACCTCGATGGAGGATGGTAAAGGCTGATGATCGAGAAAATACTCCGATTCATGGTTTTGGTTCCCAACCATGAATAAATAAGTATTTGTGCAGTTTCAGCTATTGAATACGAAGAAAATCTTACAAGCTCGGTACTGTACTGTTTTTTTTATGTCAGAATGAATACCGTTTTTGGTTTGCGGTTTTGTCTGAACTCTTAAAATTGGGGGGGGGGGGGGTGTCACTCAAAAAAACGTACTGTTCGTCGAGCAAACTTAAGCATCGACTGCACCAGTGCTGCTTTATTTTCTGCCTTTAAGGGCAGTGATGTTAAAGTGACTGCGACTCGCACGATCTATTTGTATGCTGCTCACTAAAGCCAGTGAAACTCGGGGACACCCTTTTAAGCTGTCTTGTGGCTGATCTGACTTTAACTTTCCAAATGTTGGATTTCTCAGCAGAATGGGTTTTTTTTTTTTTAACCTTGCTTGAAGGTTACCGAACACATGGCCACTCGAAAAAGCTCGGGCAACCTTAAGCTCGAATCATTGAAATATCGCTATATTGTGGCTGATCCTACTTTAACTTTTCAAATGTTGATTTATCTGCAGAATGGATAATTCTTTTTCACCATGCTTGAAGGAGACCGAACACGTGGTCCCTCAAAAAACTTATTGTCGCTTGACAATGTTGATTTCCCAGTAGAATGTTTTATTTTTACCTGGCTTGAAGGTGACCGATCATGTTGCCGCTCGAAAAAGCTGGTTGTCACTTACGCAAGGAGATATTGTAGAAAGTTTTTCTTTGCTAATCACATTGTACATGTTTTGGAACTCCATACCTGGGGAAGTGGTCGAGGTGCTGTCACCTTCGGTTTTTAAAGCTTAATTCTTAAAAAAAGTGACCTTTGTAAATTTTGTAAGGCGGTTCTTCCGACTATTTTTTTTTTTTTTTTTGGCCCACTGAAATAATGTTAGCCACCAGGCTATTTTGCCTACTTGTTGATTTAAATTAGACTGGATGTTAAGAAACACTTCGGTGTCCTTCTGTTTCGTGTGTGTGCACTCTCAGTTGAAGATTATTATTATTATTTATATAATTTAATGAATATAATACTAGCGCCCTTTCAACGGCGCTAGTATTGAGTATTAGGGCACGTTTACGCAACCACTCGCTTTTGCATTCTCGCAGCTAGAAGCTAGAAATCACCTCAAATTCCAACATGGCGGCGGTTTTTATGTCTGCCGCCTCGCAACGAAAACAGCAAATAACGTGAGTTCAGAAGCGTTTGGGAAAATTGTTTCGTCATGAGGAATTCTTTATATTATTGGCACGGATTATACGACTGAAAGTATTTACTCAAACGATGTCGGATTTAGCTAATCCATTTAGCGTTGTTACCATGGCAATGTCACCTTTGCCATCGTGATTGAGTTCCAGCTGCGAGAATGCAAAGGCGAGTCGCTGCATAAACGTGCCCTTAGGCCAACAAACAAGAATCTATTCCACCGTAAAATCCAACACAAAGACCGTGAAAGTAGCCAGGAAGGATGCAATGAAACGTTCGAAAAAGCATGAGCCAGGGAAGGTTTAGTTCGTGAATATTCACTAAGAAAAGACTATATGAAAACAGGAAACCCTCATTTAACGGCTAGTTTCTTTGCAGGTAGCTGTCAAGGTTGCATCCGATTTTTGTCTTTTCTTTCGGATTCCATAGGGTAGGAAAATCGAAGCAGTCCTTAGATCATCACTGATTCAGGCAGTAATTTCATCACTGGCAGTGTAAGTGATGAAATGCAAGCTTCACTCGCACTGCCAGTGATGAAATGACTCCCTCACTCAGTGATGATCTAAGGACAGTTCGATTTTCCTACCCTCTGGAATCCGAAACAAAAGACAAAAATCAGATGCAACCGTGACAGCTACCTCCAAAGAAACTCAGCGGTTAAATGATGGTTTCCTGTTCTCGTACCAGGAAAGGGCTAACTGATGATATAAACAAATATTGCAGTAAACTGATTCAGGAAAGGTGCCCGCTGCATGGCTTCAATCGCCTGTATTTACAACATCAAAGGCTGGGTACCGGTGGGGGAGGGTTCACCCGAAGTGTGCACCTTAAGCGTCAGGATTGAAGCAGTGAGACTTGAGGTTAACTATGGAATTTTTAGGTAATTCAGTTGAGCATACTGTTGAATCTCGTTTTCGTTTGCAGAAAACAGTAGAGGTGGCGGTGGTTCATGACAAGTTGATAATGAGGCGCCCTTCCTGCCAGATTACGATGATACGTGATCTCCGTTTCAGTTGAATGGATCCAAAACAGTCCCATGTGTGCTGTCCTAAGCCTAAAATTCCGTTATCCTGAAACAAGAGTGGCTCTGCATGATCGAAGTAGATGGAATGTAAGCGACTTCAACTGTGACTTTATTTAACTATAACTTTGATGGCGGCCTCAAACGTTCATCAACAGGCATCTTACCTCCGTTTGCGAACTGTAGTGCGCCCTGAAAGGAAGGGGGGAGGGGGAGGGGGAGGGCAACTGTGAGTGCGACTTCAACGGTAACTTTGACAAAGTATGCGAAGTATGAGCATTTGCCTGTATCGACATCTACTGCACCAGTGCAACTTATTTTTCGCCTGTAAGGGCAGTAATGTCAAAGTGACTGCAACTTGCATGATCTGTTTTGTTTGCTGCTCACTGAAGCCAGTGAGACTCGGGGACCTCCTTTTCCATTCTTAACTGTCCGTCTCAAGTCGCATTTTTTAGTATAGAGGGGCCTCCGGGGTTATGACTGCGACCTGGCCGTACGTAATTGAGCGGACATTAGCTGTATTTTCACAGAGTTATTGTCCGAGTGGAAGAGCAGAGACGATTTCTGACTGCAGTTTTACACATTTCGTCATTCGTCCTAATTTTATCGAGACTTAGAGGGGTGCAATCACCTTGATTCTTAAGTCTTATTCGCATTGTGATTGGCAGGCCTCCACGGTTCCACCCATCCAGCCTTCACTGCCACATTCGGTTGTGCTCCTGTCACTTTGTCTATCGTCTTAGCTTTTATTTATACCAGACTTGCTTGAAAAAGACGAGATTCTCTTTCTGAATTATAAAACTAATTTTTCACCACCTTTCCTTTATTTTTACTAGCTCGATTTAACTGGGGCTGGTTTGAGTATTTTAGCTGGAGAAAGGAATGCCTGCAGACCGAGAATGCATGAGGCATGGGAAGGGTGGGGGGGGGGACTAGGTATTACAGGAATGGCCTCATCATGATAAAAGAATGAATGAGAAAATCGGCACGAAAATTAGAATCAGCAATTTCATCACGTTTGATTTGCTCACCCTATCGCAACTGAAAAGAAGCACCAAACCATGTCAAACCGAAGCATGTCAAAACAAAGCACTCCCGCCAAAAGCCGGTACAACAATTTTCTTTCTTAAGCCCAACAACACCCCAGGCCCTGACCCATGGAATGCTCAGTCTTCCAACAACACAACTAAAGTGTGAAAAAACCAATCAGGGTGGAAGTAAGCGGTACCTTCGTACTATAGAACCAAGACTTTATAAGTCAAATCTGATGGTCAGAATAAGCAAATGGTTGGTCAAAGTTGGCAGCAAGAAACATCTCCACAAGCAAAGTGCAAGAGTTGCAGCCGAAACTGGCCAATGCAGTTGTACACAGGAGAGGAAACAGATTGTTCAGGAGCCTTAAAGGATACCACTTAAGCCAAATACAGACTCATCGTAACCAGAGGGCAAAGCCGCACATCTGTCAAAATTTCCGGTAGTACAATAGGATGAATCCCACGAGTAGAAGCAGTCGTTTTCCCTACCCCAACAAGCAAAAACGTTACCTCTGACCCTGTTCTTACCATGTGTGTATGTGCGTACGTCCGACCCAGTTATAACCATGTGTCTGCCATCAATATGCAATTGCCACAAGTCGGACACACGACGTGTAGACACATCAGCAATCATAAACTCGCCAACAGCAGTCGTAATGTTGGGTAGTGCCTGGCCACCAGGAGGCAGCGACAACTGTAAAGCCTCTGTGAAATTACTGTTGCCTGGAGCTATCGCCAGACAGCGGCCAGGCGGCTAATCGGACCTGTTCCCAATAATCCACTAATGGATCGTGTCGTGGTGGAAGAAGCCAAGATAGGTCCTCCAACAGAGGCAGAAGTAACGGAAATGAGATCCAGCATGGCCACCCTGGCTCTACCAAAAGAAGACGCAAACCCTGAACCTGCGAACTCTGTTCAAAATCTTCAGCAACAACAGAAATGGGGGAAACGCATAAGCAATAAACACATCCCAAGACTGTTGAAGCAATTCGGAAACCATGAAGAATGCTGGGACTACTGCATTCAAGTGAGATGCGAACAGATCCACAGGCGGCACAACAGCTGCGAAGGGACCACTTCTACAGAAGCTCCACGGAGATCCGATCCGCCTCTACATTCTCCATGCCTGGGAGATACACAGCCATCAGCCAGCAGCCATGCTGGCGCAACCAATCGGAAGAGCCAACATGATCAAACTCGCCAGAGTCCCGCCAGAGTCTCGTGAGTTCCGCCTTGGTATTTCAGTTAGTGAGCCACTTGGTCAGAAACGTGAACACTCACAGTCTCATACTTTATCACAAAAACCAATAGCAAGTTAGACTTTAAATTTTCGGTGACTTTTCGGACAACTTCCTCAGAAAAGCAACGCACAAGAAGTCCAACGAAAATCCTGCTGGTCAGGAGAGATTCAAAATTCGTGCTCTTCACATCCATCAGTGATCTGTATAACTTGTTGTCTGGAGAGGCTCTATTTTTCCTCACATTTAGATATTACATAGGCCCAAGATGTTCCACGTTATTGACTACAGTTAGTGAACCACTTGGTATTGTCTAAGTGAAGACGAAGTTGACAAGATGGAAGCTGAAAAGCCTTCAGCGCTAACTGCATAGCCAACAACTCCTGAACGGTGCCGTTCAGAACTTTTCCTTGAAACCTACCAGAAACCCTGTGCCTACCTGCCAATCCTGACACACTGTTCCCCTAGCTTGATAGGTTGGCATCAGTCGTTATAACCAAAACTGGAAGTTGAAACAAAGAAATTCCATTCCAAACCGGAAGTGGTGCAACCCACTGCTGCACCTCCGTCGTGGCAGCGGATGATAACAGTACGGGATTGGATGCATAAGTCCAATGCTTCTGTTGCAGAGCAGACCGAAGCCGACTCATCGTTAGCTGGCGCACCGGAAATCACCAGTAGGGTGCAGCCCGCAAAACCCATTGCTTCCACGTAGCGTAGGGTCAGGATTCCCTGCAAGACTCGCGTAAACCCTATGAAGCAAAGCCATCCGAACTGGGCACGAATACACCAATTCCAGAAGGCAGTTAACCTGAAAGATGAGGTCCATGGACTGGGATGACTCCAGTTTGGATTTGACTGGATGAACCCGGGGTCCACAAACAGTCTCAAACCCAAGCACGCCGCCCGCGATGACGCTATTACCAAGATGTTGTCTACATAGAAAATGTTGTGTATGCCAAATGGTGTAAATGTGCTGCGACATGTGACATAGTGGTCGACCGAAACGAAGAAGTTTTTCACTTTCGGTTGGAACTACTGCCGAAACCAGTTATTTAATTTCGGCCGAAACCTCTACCGAAACCGGTACATCAGTTTCGGCCACGGCCAAAACCAAAACCGGAACCAGAACCTAACCTGAATAACATCAGTTTTAATAATTTGACAAAAGCAAAGATAAAATAAAAAAAATCATGAGTGTGTGTGGTTTTTCGTAGACAAAGTCTAGATTGGAAGGCACAGCCCGGTTTACCCATTTTCCGCCCTATGCTGAGCAAATCCACGTGCGCCCTCTCACCAACCCTCCCCCCAAAAATGTTTCAAAATTTAAAAAAAAACTGTCAATGCGGAAAGACTTCAAAACTTTCGTTTGCATTTTTTTTTGTGTGGTCAATTGTCTTGTTTTCATTAAATAACCATTAATTCGTGTAAATGAGGTCCAGAGCACTGGAAAAGGGCTTCATTAAATAAGCTTTGCTTGAAAACATGAAGAGATATAAAAGCATAAATTCCCTCTAATGCAACGAAGCCATAATTTGATTGAATTTGGATTGAAAAAAAATAGTTTTTATTATTGATTAGCTTGGGCGTGGCAGATTAAAGCAAAATCTGTGACGGCGCCCCCTGTGCGTTCCTAGGCTGCAGCCTAGTTAGTTTACGTAAACTGGCTACTGTTGGGCGATGGGACTTGGTTTCGGCTTCACCGAAACTGCAGCATAGGATTCGGCCGAAACCGAAACCATAAACCGAAACATGTCAAACCAGTTTCGACCGAAACCGAAACTGAGCTATAATTTCATGGCCGAATCCAAAACCGAAACCGAAAATTTGTCAGTTTCGGTGCCAAAACCAAAACCGAAACCGAAATTTGGTCGACCTCTAATGTGACAAGACCTTTGTAAACACCATTGGAACTGACGCAAGGCCGAACGGTACACAAGTGAACTCGTAAGCCTGGCTATGCCAAGAAAAACATAAGCACTTGCGACAAGATTTATGCATCCAACATGAAAGTACACATCGCGAAGATCGATCTTGGTAAACGGTCCTTTGGTTGGACCAACTGGAGAACCGCGTAGAAAGAATCCTGCATATCCGCACGTAACGTTTGGTTAATGGCCACAGGTTTAACACTGGACCATCCTTCTTCAGAACGAGGAAAACCCATGAGCAAAAAGACTAAAATACCAAACCCTGCACCTGGTTGATTTTAGTTTTTATTGGCTTTTCGAGAATAAACATTACCTGTGTTTCTTATTAGCAGTTTTCCCTCTTTGGAGCTCTTATTCCCTAGCTTGAAAGTTGTCTTCCCTGCCAGGCTCGTAAACTTACACAGCGCATGACTGGAACTAGGTTCCTCCATATAAGCGGAACGCAGCGGAGCACAATCATCTTTCTTCCTTCCCCCATGAACCTTGGTCATCAGAGGGGAGGCAGGGCGGGTAAAGGTAATGCATATTTTCGTAAAGGCAATAAAAACTAAAATCAAGCAGGTGCTGGCCCTGGTATTTTAGTCTTTTTATAGCCACAAAAATACACATTACCTGTTTTTGTTATTAGCAGACTTCGTCAAGTAGGCGGAGGGCTAGGTTCAGGAGACACCCCGTTACAAGCCGGCACCCCCATGGAACGTATCCTAGTGAAGACAACTTATAGAGGCCAATTCCCATAACCGGGAACCACAGTCCCATGGGGCAAGAACTTCCCGGAATCAACAATCATGGTCAGGGAAAGGCAATAAAAAGGGTCCGTCACTATGGGGAAAGGTAGAGTATCAAGAATATATGAAAGCCTTCCTACATTGTTGCAGGAAGCGAGCATCAGCAGGAACGTACAGGAAACAAGCAGGAACGTGGTCATGAAGCAGGAAGCGATGAAAATCAGCTGGTCAGTTGAAGGGGTCCGGGAGTCGTACAGAACGAACGAAAGTGGGAAGCCGAACATGGATAGCGGAATGGTGCACAGAACGTGGTCCGAAAGGGCCAGGAAAAACCAGGGTTAGAATTGGTAGGTAGAACTCAAATTTATTGTTCCGGGCGGAGCACAAAATTGATAAGGCAGTTGACTAAAAGTCTTGGCGAGGAAACATGGGTCAACAGTCCGACAGCGGATTTGAAGTGTACGAATGTTGATGCAGGGCCCCTTGCAGCCCAGTTGCGGAAATCAATGAAGTAGGTTCCATTAGATAAAGTACCTAGGGAAGGACCCGGAAGCCCAGGACCTCCCCTTTTGCCTTCCGCTAGCAAGGGGAGCAGGGAAGATCCACGTTGGAATGTTGGGAGATTCCGTTTAAAATCAAAATGAACGTCGGTGCATCATCAAACTGCCAGATGTTGTACGTGGACAACAACTGGCAGTCTGGGGAAACAGCTGCTCGTGACCAAGTGAAGATCAACGGACATGTATCAGCCGAGAAGAGCGGAACCGGTATAGTATGCGACCAAAATGCAGTTGCGGAAGGGTCGCAGAACAGGGATGGAAGGGGGGAAGGCGCATCGTGTGGAGGAACAGCGGCAGGACTGGTTACGACTGTCGTTGGCCGAACGGGTGGGACACTGGGGAACCGGCGACGAAGAGAGGTCGGAGCACAATGCAGCCTCCTGGTGCGTGAGCAGGAGCAATAAAATTCCCGCCAGGACGGGGAGGATGGTAAGGGTGACATCCAAGGGAACTTGTGTCTTAATAGTGCGTAATTGATTCTAAGGGAACATAGTCGACCTTGGAGACGGCGCACTTCATCCGAAACAGAAATGTTATAGGCTTGTAATTGATGTTCTCGTCGTGCAGAGACACAGTCTCAGCCTGGAGCGCAGCTACACTACTGCTTTTGGCACGCAGGGACTCAAGTTCCGCTTAAAACCTTCCACTGTGGAAAGGATGAACTTAATATTGGCGTCGACGTTTTCCATGTCATTAACTGATAGGGTCAGACCCCGGGTCAAGGCAGCACATAGTACGGAAACGGAAGGGAGGGGGGGGGGGTTGAGTCTATAAAGGTGGTGTTGAGATTGGAGAGGCCCATCCGGCCAGACGTGGTCGCGGAAAAACTTAGCTGGAACGGGGCAGAATCGATGCGGAGGAAGAGAGTGGGCTGTGACCGTAGGTGGCTGGGTGGCAACGGGACGCATTGGTGCAGAAGGCGGGGCCATGCAGTCTTTATGCGGACGCCGGATGACTTCGCAGAGGTCCGGCAAAGCTTGGATTTCAGGTGAACGCCAAAAGGTCTACGAACCGAAAGCACAGTGTCGGGAGCGGAATGTTGTGAAGATCGGTGCTTCCGTTTTGGAGGAACACACTCTAGAGACAAGGACTTTGCCGGGACTGCTGAGAATACCGAAGTTTTGACAGGACACACTTTAGAAGTAGGTTTCGTTGAGTCTGAGGCATATTGGGAAGAGCCAGAGCGTTCTGCAGCCTTTTTTTTAAAAAGGGGGAGAAGGAGGAGAAGGGCGGTATCGACGTGCCAAGGAACGTGATAGTACCGGCTGAAGAAGAATACCGGAGTATAGAATGGAAAAACGGGTTCGGACAGAATGGAAGAATGTTAACCGAAAGTGCCAATCGTCCGGTAGGTAGATGGCGCTGAGTACCACCCGGAGCAGGCGGAAGGGGATCCCATCCCACGTCTAGTGGGAGTTAGCCCCCCCCCCCCCCTTTCTTTGGATGTCCAGGAACGCGGCGGAATGGGAGGGACTGGAACGACAGAGTACAGACGCATTGAGCTGGAAAAGGGACAGAAGGATCACAGTGAGGCTGCGCGTAGGTTATCAGCAGTAGCAGAAGGAAGTGCAACACCATACCAAGGCATGGCCAGGTGTCAATGTGCCTGCCTTGCTGCCTCGGGAGGCGGCCAGAGGCCTAGAGCCGTAGTCAGGGTGCAGCAGGCTGAAAGTATTGGCGTTCCGTCAGCATGCAAGCGTCGTTCGTATATTAGTTTCTTTATCTCTTTCTCTGTATAGTCTTCTTTTCTCTCTTAATAAAACAATAAACAGAGGTTCTCCCTAAGGAGAAGTACAAGGCTGAAGTTCCTGTACTGCTTGCTGTAGTTCCGTTTGTTGTATCCCCTTCGGGAAAGGAGATACAACAAACGGAACTAGGTCCCCGAGGAAGGAGGCGAAAGTACAGCTGTACATGGTTACATGGTCAGGCTTGGAAGACGGCCCCGGTACCGGAGAGGTAGGAGGTACAGTAAGCAAAAGGAGGGCAGAGGTGTGATGCTAGGGAATGTAAGACGACGTGCTTGGTCAACAGGATGGGGAACGAGGCGCCAAAGACAGAAACGCAGGGGAACGCAGGCCTGCAGCAGATGAGGAAGCCTCTGAATCGTCATCCTGAGAAGGGGAAAGTTCCAGACATAGTAGGCATGGAGGCTCAGTCGAGGGTGATGGTGGTGAGATCCCGGCAAATGTGGGTCCGGAAGGACCCTACACTCCAGGAAAGCTGGACTGTCAGAGGGAGCGTAAAAGGGTCGGGTGAACGTTGGAAAAGGCACAGGAAGGTGGAGCGAGGCCGGCGGTACAAACCTAGGAGAATTCCGAGGAGAAGATCTGAGAGGGACCGTAATAACGGTTGGTGGCAGAAGCGGAGGACACAATCGATGCAAAGTCTCAGGGCGTACCGTTCGGTGAGGACGGCAAATGTGCCACGTAACCGCTGGTCCGGAAAGTGAGAAAGAAGTGCAATAAAAACGGCAGAAGGTGGACGACGTGGCTGATGGTACACAACAATCCTGGCTCAAACGGAAGAGATAGTTCATCCGAACGACACGCCGTAACAGCAGGAGACACTCCCGGACTGGCAGCCAGGACCGCAGTTGTGTCACAGAGGAGCGGCGATAGCACAACCGGACCCCGGCCGATATTGTTGGAAGAGTCGGCATTGGCTAGCAGAACCGTGGAATCCATGAGGAAGGAGACAGAAGATCGTTAGAACCGGAACAAAGACGGGAGAGCTCAGGAGCAACCACCACGGCAGCTGCACTAGGAAGAAAGATGATTGTGCTCTGATGCGTTCCGCTTATATAGAGGAACCCAGTTCCGGTCATGCGCTGTGGAAGGTTACGAGTCCGGTAGGGAAGACAACTTTCAAGCTATTGAATAAGAGCTCCAAAGGGGGGAAACTGCTAAGAAAAACAGGTAATGCAAATTTTAGTGGCTATAAAAACCCTTTTCTCGATCTGCCTGACTCGCCTGCTGGATGGCCTCCATCTTCAGCAAATCTTTGACCAGGCAAATCTTGCTTCGGATTAATCATCACTGCTTCCAGGACCAGAAAACACAGGAGTCTTCGTAAATGGAATCTGGTATCCCTCCCTTGCGCTACTGAAACCCAGGATCCTGGAACGCTCCAGGGACGCTGGAATAACCGAAGATACCTGCTGCTGGAAAGTCATTCCCATTTCTCAGGTGCAGAGCCCCAGGACTGGACAGCTGACTGTTGCTGGGTGGCTGTCGCTGGATACTTCTGTTGTTCTGCCTTGCCGGCGGTTGCGGGGCCAACCTCAAATGGTTAAAAAAACTCGACAGTCCTGAGAAGATGATAAAGGAGGTTAGCGAGATTGCTGCCTGGACCCACAAGAAGACGGCAGAGTGACGGACAGTTACCCGCTGCAAATTGGAAGCTTTCTGAGTGAAGCGAATGACCTTAGACACACAGAAGAACTAGCAAACAACGACGAAACCCTCAACGGAGCACTGAGAGCCCTTCTTGAAATTGAGGAACAAGATTCAGCCCTACTGCAGCTGGGCGATTGCATTTGGCCGCTATGGACCCACACGAGACGTTAACGATAGCGCAGCTTATAGGCAAGAGAAAGCCGTTCTACATAAACCTACACACTCTGCTTCTGTTGTGTGGCCTTTGAACATGAAGCAGGAGCACCACCAACTTAGTGGAAAAGTGAGCACAACCAGCATAGTGCTCTCATCATTGGCACTGCTGTCCCGATACGCTAGTGTCTCCAACTACCGAGCCGACTCTGACGACACTTCGACAACTCCATGTCTATTGGCAGTGGAACAAGAAAAAGGAGACAACAGGAAGGAACGCAGACTTCAAATTCGGAGACAAAGTCAGTAACTCCTCGAAATGCACAAACACGGCGAAGTTTTCCTTAAAACTCCTAAGATGCTACATCAGAACGGAAAGCTGGAGCTTTCTGTGTCGCTGTTACACCACGAATGCCAGCAAAAAATTCACCAAAGTTAGACGGACCACATACATCACCCTGTACCTGAATGTAGACTCGGGCTCCTCTTCCATCAAAGGATGCATAACCAATCAGGGAAGGTTGTTTGGGGGCATCAGCATCATTGTCTGAATCCACCTAATCAACATTCAAATGACAGAATTTTTAACCACATTCACAGGAAATGTCCATTCATAGGCCACATACTGCAAGACCTAACCTGCTTTTCCTCATGTGATTCACCGTTGGGTCCGACAGTTGATGTCAAACTGGGGTTGAGCAACGCGACTGCCTGTCACCAAACCTCATCCTGAACTCCTGTAAGAACTAAATCGGAAGCAATACAGACTGCAATTCCTAGGCCTCAACGATGGGCTTCTACAGGTAGCTGTGTGCATCCGGTGACGAATCAATCAACATGACCAACTGCTAGCCTGACCCAAACAGGTAACATATAATATCAAGTCCCTACTCTATGAAGTCTGCATTGCAGGAATTGCAGATACCACTATTTGGAGGCAAAATAACTTCACCCACATCATCCAATAAAAGAAAAGTTTAATTATTTACTATTTGTCAAGTTAATGCATTGTGATGAATTAAATTTCGAAGCAGCAAGAAAATCTGAAATGACCTGCGTTAAAAAAACCAAACCTTACCTGTTGTTAATTGCTTTACTTTCTTATTATAATCAGGGGCTTATATTTGCATAATTATGTTGTCACTTTGTATTCCACCATGTGTCACAACGTCGTCTGGGAGAGAAATTGCAAATTTTGCCTCCTGGTTGGTGATTTAATATCGCCAAACTCTTGATAATTAGCATTACTAGACAAACTTCACGAGAAATTATCTGCAAGACATCAACTTCCCAGCACCCGCGAGAACTTCGTGGAGCCAGGAGGCAAGACAAGCAATTTCTACCACCTGGTCTTGGCTTGAGAAGAACTTCTCCCTGTATTCAAATTTGTTTAAGTTCTATTGATTGTGTACCGACACATGCTTGGACCAATCGCAGAAGGTATGATAGTTTTGACACATACTTATTACGTAAAAACCTGCATAAACGTCATTTTTAACTAAGTTTTCCACAAAAGTAAAAATGGCCACTCATTCAACAAATGATGTCGCAATGTGGAACAATGGGTAGAATTATATTGAGAGACTTCTCTCTTATGCCAAGTTAGATCTACAACAAGATGTTTTTGAAAATGCCCTCTGGTTATTACGCTAAAGTTAAATTAAGCCATTGAAAGCGTCTACATACGCTGCGAAGGGCTTATTTTTTTTAGCTTCCCGTATGTACATTAATCAGAAACACGATCGGAGGCCAAGATGCTACCCACATGCTTGGTGCCATAGGTTCCCAAGGAATCTTCACACGGCTCGCTTTTCGTCAATGGGCTTTTCCTTCTTGTGTGAGGAGTTTAGTCTTCTTGGGGGTAGGGAACAGTGGTGTATCAATTAATGGTGATCAGGTCTAAGAAAACACACAGGACTCAACCATGAACTGACATTATTATTACAAAAAATATACAACAGTGGGAATCTCTTAAGATCAACCAAGACCTACACTACATTCGGTAGAGGTATCACTTGTGCTTAAAATAAATACCATCTAAATCATATAATGTAAAGTACATCTGTAATCATTGGTAATACAATACTTTCCATAGGTATAGACTACTTTGAGAAGCAGTGTGCTGAAGAACGTGGTAACGTCTTTAAAATTAAAAATGTCCACATTTCAATGCAAACTTTACCCCTTTAATCAATCCTAGTGAAACCAATTGCGCTTGGAAGTGTGTGTGACACATGTTGGTCGCTGATTATAAGGATCTTTTGTTTTAATGAATTTTCGATTTTAAAGAACAGTTTTTTTTTTTAATAACATTTTGACAAAGACTAGTTTTGTTCTTGTTCGGATATAGGGAACTATGTTAAACTGGTGTCGATTGTAGAGTGTTGACCTTTTTAACGTAATTGTGGAGGTATATATTTCACTCATCCCACCGGAGCACTTAAATTCAAATGGCACCAGAAGAAACAGTTTTGTACCATTTAAATATTAACAGCATTGCAGAAAGATGGCATGACATTGTGCAATTATTTAAGGCACTTGCAAATTGTAAACAATATCACAGCTCAGAGAATTAATTTCTCACCTCGTAATACAAGCAGTTCTACAAATTAGCATACTTCTTCCAGTTAGCTCTCAGCCACAATTATTCCCTACAACATGAAAAACTTGCACTTATCACTATTTCAAGGTCCGACACTCGCATCGTTTTTGAGATTCGATAACTAAACCTTCACTTGCAAGTATTGGCTTACTATAGACATTACACTAGTATATTAAGTATGTATATAAGTGAGTTATAGAAATATTGTAAGCAGATCACAATTACTCGGCCGAGCAAGAGAAGCTTTAATACATTTTAGTTTAGTTTTCAAAGACCAGAAACCTGGTACTATTTCTGTCCTGTTCTCCACTTGTATTTCTGCCCAGTGCTCCACAGGTCAGTGCTCGGCTGCCCCACTTAGGATTTCTGCCCAGTGTGCTAGGTCGAATTTTGCGTCCCCCCCCAGAAAATAGGTAGATGACAAGTGCGAAACGAATACGGTTTCAGCAAGCGAAATAGCAGAAACGTCTGCTTGTTTGGGGCTCCATTCTACTGAATGGCTGACACCCAGGCCTGGGACAATTTTTTACCAATTGATCATTTAATATCAATTAGCTCTCATCCACAAAGTATTCTCTACTGACGAGCCCAAACAAGGGCGAAACAGTCTGTCTAGAGATCTTTGTGGGTGAGAGCTAATTGATATTAAAATACGTAGAAATTTCATTGTCGAATTCATCCATTTCATGCCACAAAGCTACTGTGCCATGACATTTCATCCAAATCAGAACAAAACTGTGAACGTTGTGTACACAAAAAAAAAAAAAAAAACACAAGATACACAAAATCCAAATTCAGTCGAGTATTCGTCCTCGCTCGCTCGCTCGGCTAATAACTTCGGTAAGTTTTAATTTCATTACTCTCAAATTCGTTGCTGAAGATGCTTCCAATTAGTTTCACACATCTAGTCTTTATACACAATTCTACCAACTTGTGAACCGATGGCACATTCGGTTTCCAACAATTCAGAACATTGGTACCGGTGCATGCAATTTTGTCCTAGCAAACTCAACTTAAGTTTTTCAAGTTACAAATTACAAATTGTACAACCATTGTGGTTTTTGCTAGTTTGCACCCTGATGTGTACAACTCTGAGATTACAAGGGTTTTGGGTATGAACATGAGATTGTCATTGTTGTTTGAAGCAACAATCTGATTACGTAATAATCTGGCTGAACATCTGCTTCCAAAGGGCTTGTTCAAAGCCCGGAACACACTGATTAAAGGCGTGTAAACGCTGGGCCTATTCAATGTTATGCACCAATTCAATAAACGATAGTATTTCCAACTGTTATCTTTACGTTGACGAGTCACATGTATTGCCGTTTGACAGACTAAATTGTAAATTCCCTTAGAGCAAGTTGTTTTGTTTTAGTTTATATTTACTTGCACCATACGTCTTTTTTGCTTGAAGAGTACCTACCATTTTCAATAAGTTTGCAAATTAAATAAGAAAATGTACTAAAACTCGGACTGTAGCTAGCTACTTAAAGGCGCCGGTCCACCATTTCGATAGCGTTGCCCATATTCTAAACACAGCATCCACGTTTCAGATTCTCCGTCATCCAATAGGCTGATGTAGGTCACGTGATTTCGTTTTAGTCATGAAAATTTGCAGCGCTGCAGCGAGTGTTGTCCATCTAATAATTGCTAAGAAAAAAATTGATTTCATCAATTTGGCCAAAAAAATCTGATATCTACCCTAAAACAAAACTTGTTAAGGATTCCCGCCTAGCTTTTCGGCCGTGTGAAGTCATGATATCAAACGCCAAGCTCATTCGCCAAGATAATCCCACCGACTAGGACTTCAAGTTTACGTTAAATGAAATAACTGAAAATTGCGCAGTAAGCAATTTTCATATATTTAATTTAACCTTCGAAGTATTACTCGGTGGGATTAGCTTGGCGAAAGAGCTAGGCGTTTGATATCACAATTCCACACGGTCGAAGAACTTGGCGGGAATCCTTAACAAATTTTGTTTTGGGGTAGATTTTAATTTATCGCTACTTTCTTTATAAATTACTTGAAGATTATACAGTGCTATGTCTAGGAGTTAAAAGGTGAAAAGGCGCCTTTTAATATTGGGGACGAGGGGACGTAATTCATTTTAGACCTACGTTGACTACGTTGACTATTGTTGGGGGAGACGTCACGGGAGGGACATCACGGACGAATTTTTAGAAAATGGACTATTAAAAGGTAAAAACGTGAAATATTTTACTAAATTTTGTCGAAAATTACTAAAAGTATTATCGAGAAGAACTTCCACATATAAACAACATGCTTCAATTTATGCCAGTTGCAGATTTTTTTTAACGGACTACTAAAAAGTGACAATTTGTGAAACGACTCAATAACGTCCAAAAAACTACGTTTGCCCTCAATTTCGGGACCTCAAGTTCATTTTTCCTCATTATTCTAGGACTTAATAAGGACACTTTTCATCAAAATTTGGAACTGTGATTTTTTTCTGGCGGGAAGGGGCAATAACTGTTAGAAAATTATATCGCCTTTTTACGATGCAGTCACCACGGTGAGATAAAATGTTCGCTGATTTAAGGACCAAACACACCCAACAGTTGGATAGGTGACCTTATCGAAATCGAACCCTTGCACATGACTGATAACAAAGTACGGTAATTCTTTTTACAAACGACACCTGCAATACTATACAGTAAAAGCCATTGCACTGAAAAACAATTACTTTTGTTATGACATTCCCTTAGTTCCAGGCGCTCAGTTATACTAAATATTTACCAATGTACAACATGATGACTAGTGCATCAAAACTAAATCTGTGTGGAATTGTGATATGCATGGCAGTTTGTGGGGTTTTGTAGTTTTGCTGAACAATTAAAGGTCCAACATTCCAATTATTTTTCCTATTTACTAACTTATTCAAAATATATGGGTTAATCATGCAGCTGTTATCTTTTCTGCAATATAGACCACGAAATAAAGGGTACACTTTTGCGTTTACTGCTAAACACGATGGACTGTCAGTGGTAAATTTAAAGAAAACCCTTAGGAAGGTCACTGTAGGCCTGGTTCAAGATTTTAAACAAAGTGGGTATTTTCCGACATACCGTGGCAAAATATTTTTAAACTGAGTTCCCCCCCCCCTTCCTCCCGACATATCTCAACAAATAATTACCCAAATGATTAACAATAAATCACCCAACACATTCATCGCCGCCTGCGGCTGTGCTGTACTGTCTTTTAGGGATGAGTCAATAACCGAAACCGAATTTTCGGTTTTTACTGAAAACCGAAACCGATTCGGATTTTGTGGCGGTTTTTCGTACGGTATTCGAAAAATCAAAAATTTCCTTATTTTTTAAAAATAATTATTATTTTCTACGTATGAATGACAACAAAGCTTCTAGTCATTAAAATGAAAATAGAGGAAAATAGTGCCACAGCTATACCCATGGTCTATCACGCGGCTGAAAGTGAAAAAAGAGTGAGTTAGAAGCCAGTATTACAGGGGAAAAAAATAGAAATAGCTAGTTGGGGTGGATGGTTGCAAAAACCGATACCGAAACCGAGGTTTTTTGGGGGTCGAAACCGGAACCGAAGTCAAAAAAAAATGAAATCGACCCATCCCTACTGTCTTTGAGTCTTCCTTAAACTGAATGACTGCACGTTATATTTTTTTTGTTTTGAGTGATGAGATTTCGATACTAGTCAGTGAGCCTTAATAACCATTTTACATATTCGACGAACCAAAAAGTGGTGGCTTAGTTTTCCCTCAGTGAGTCGAGGTGAGGCCCTCGGTCAAACCCTTCCCCCACCCCTTTCCCACTGTGCTGAAGTCATAATTTCCACCTGTAATGTGCTTTCAGCAGCGATACCACTCTTTTTACACTCTGTGCTTCACCTGTGATGTTCTTCCAGCTCACCCCTCTCCCCCCCAAAAAAAAATACAAACTTTCACTTAAGTACTTGCCACGATATACATTGCTTATAAAGAAATCGATAACAATCATGCAGTACAAAATACGTGTTAAGTGATATGTGCAGCCAAATAAAATGAAAAAAAAAATGTAACCAGTTAACATGTCTTTTCTGCACGTCGAAGGCATTAATAGGGCCTAAGTAACAATCTACACATTAACATGGCTTATTAACATGAATAGCGTACAATGCACACGTCATTGTGCAAAGTCGTATGAACAGTTTTGCATACCGTCAATTGTACACAAAATAAGTCTATGGATGTCCATTAGTCACTTAGAACTTTTGGTATCCTCCATTCTTGACGCCTTCAGTGTTTCCTCCAGTCACCTATAAAGAAATACAATAAAGGAAATGTTTAAAACATACAAAACCTTGCTCAAAATCAGGTATCAGACAAGTGTGATCTAAGAATAAAAAATAAATTGTGCTGGTGACAGTAGCGGATTCAGGATGAAATTTTAGGAGGGGAGATTTCGCATCAGCTAGGAATCGAAAACATAATTTTCCAATCGTGGTCTCAGTTCACAAATTTTATGGGATCCCCCCCCCCCCCCGGAGGGGGATTGGGGAGACGGAAGAAACAAGAAAAATAAAGCTTTTTGTACCCACCACGTCCTATTTCAACTAAAAATTTTGGTCATAATAAAATTCTTCGAACTTTCTTATTCCATTACTTATTGCTTGTTCGAGCTATGCTGCTATCTTAAAAATTGAGAAATATTTCTGAAACAGTAAGGTACAGAATTAACATTTTTTCATGTTTTTTATGTTGGTTTCGTCCTTTCGTTTTGCTGCCGTTAACTTTCATTTTGATTTCATCCTTTTTTTTTGTATAACGTATAGTAGACTATAACAATTGATGACAGCAAAATGAAAATGGATGAAGAAAAAAAGACTAAACCAACGTAAAAAACCTGTAATTATGATGTAATTTTGTAAGTGTGCCTCTGTCTGTATAGGGAATCGTAATAAATTTACGCAGTCAGTGAATATGATTTTAAACAATAATAATGTATAATTAGCTCGTGGGTCTGATTGGGTTTTAGGAGGGGCGATCGCTCCCACTGCCCCCTTCTGGATCCGCTCCTGGCTGGTGACCTCCATTATAAGTGCCTACTGTTATTAAAAAATATTTTTTTTTATCTGAGAATTTGGCAAAAATTGAACTGTCATAATCTTTCCAATACATCCTTTTAATTATCAAAAGAAATGCAACTGCAGCAAAAAATTAAACAAGTTAATCCCGATGTAAAGTCTGGCCATCCCAAGAAAAAAAATTCATGTGTCATGATAAGAGCAGTCAAAGTGTTATTGGAAGATACAGTTTCTACTCCATGCCATGGGACGAGGGATGATCGTCCTTAATGTTCCTGCTGCACTCGCTGCAAATATACAGAAACATCGGAAACCTCAGCATATTATTGTCCAGTTAGACGATTATCCATTGCACAATTATCCATTATATATTCCGTTTAGATGATTTTCCAAATTTTTTTTATTTAGGCAGATATTAGACAATTATCCCATTAGACGATTTTCCAGTTAGACTTTCATCCGACACCCCGTACAATTTGATTACAGGTAAATTTTTTTTCGTCGAGATCGCCGCACACGGGTCTTCACTGTAGTCTTTGAAAGCTATAATGATGGTGTTTACTTTACAGTAGCCTCTTGTTATAACGAACAACCTAGTGTATCAAATGGAGATTCTACCAGAGAACTTGGTCTGAAGAGTAGAATCCGACGAAACAGTGTTACCAAATAGGATGTCTCCCTTGCATACAGCACATTTGAGTTTACTACTTTGCATATACCGTAATTTATACAAAAGCTTACGGCACTTTTGGCTGCTTCCTCCCTCTACACCACGCGACGGTACACCACTGTCTTTTGTGGCTGGCCCACCCACAGTACCAGGGAGGTGAGCAGGGGGAAAACAAAGCAACTCAGTTTCAATTGATTCTGCTCAGAGAACTTTGATTCTCCTGTGGAAAAGTTCTCTGGCAGAATTTCCATTCTACTTCACAGAACCCTTTTCAATCTTGTTACCAAATGGGACAGATCAGGAAATGTGCCAGCTAACCGCCTGTCTGAAGTCAAAACACAGCCCTGCATTTTCATCTGCAAACCAGATCCTGCCAAGCCATAGAAACCAATTCACACTAGTAGTGAGTGGCGAACACTGTCGAGGAAAAGCAGTCACCAAAGCAATAATTTATGATGCGGAAACCCCGCACCCTGCAGCAGCCAAATGCCACTACCAATAGTACCGACTGGGCCCAGAAAGGTCCCATGACAACATCAGCTACCTTCAAGGGAAAAGTCAGTTTCATTTTTTTTTACTTCTGTTTCGGTTTTACATGACCACAAAACCTTGGTTTCGGTATGGGTTTTTTTTACCAATGCCAGCCCCCCCCCCCCCCTCGAGTGTATACATTTTGTTTGTTTTATATTTGTATTACAACTAGCTTCCAACTCACTCCTGCTTTCATTTTACATTTCGGCAACATCACTTACAATGGGACTGGCTGTGTCATCATTTTTCTCTGCTATTTTCTTTCTTTAGGATGTTCTGTTGAATTATCGTACTGTAGAATCTATTTGTTAATCCAATTCAATAGCAGAAATTAAGCAATAGTCATTTAAAATAACATTTAAGGTTTCGTGAAAGTACGCGTTGGTGGAACGCACGGCGCCGTTTGGAGGTGAGCGAGCAAATATTATTAGCTCATCTGATATCCATAAAGCCTAGCCTTTGAAAAAGGCGGTTGGTCAACTAGAATTGAGATGCGCTAGTTGTTGGAGGAGTTTTGTTGTCACATATACATAGAAGAAAATTATAACTGATTAAAAATTCAAGACAACAACAAATCAGCTTTAATAGTTTGAAAACCGTACGAAAAACTTGAGACAAAATACGAACCGATTTCAGTTTTCAGTAAAAACTGAAGTTTCGGTAATAGCGATCCATCCATACTGCTTTCAAGTTTCAACACTAGAGAAAAGCGGTAACCGGTGCTTGGAATTATTGGGGCATGTTAACGACATTATTCACCTCCTACTTTACCCCCTACTACTTCGTTCGACCCCTACTTGAATATGCGAGCCCAGTGAGGTCACCACCATTGCATAAGGATATCGACTTGCTCGAGTCTGTTCAATGTCCCTTCACAAAACGGCATGGGTTAAAGATCTACCATACAACAAATGTCTGACTAAACTAGGTCTTGACTCCCTTGAATTGCGCAGATTGAAATCAGACTTGATCCTTACTTTTCAAATTCTGCGCGATATCGAAAAGTTGAACTTCCCCTATTTGATCGTTGTAACCTACTCTCTACCCACGAACATTCCATGAAATTGTCACTCCCGTTCGCAAGAACAGTGTAGGCAAAGCTTCTTTACGGTACGGGTAATCCCAGAATCGAATTCCCTTTCAGAGGAAGCCATTTTGAGTTAAAATGCCGCCATCTTACAACGAAACCTAAATTCAGCATCACTTAGCCGGTTTCTAAAAAGACCTGAACACGTCGCCACACAATAGATGTAATCCATTTACACTTGTTCAGGCTTCTCAGATCCTAAACCCTTAACTTGACCAGGATTGGTATTAGTGGGCTTGCGCCCCTTCCAATTCCTTACTTCCTCTTAGTGGTGAAATTATAATTATATTATATTATATTATATTATATTATATTATATTATATTATAT